>QEOT01006572.1:170494-218846 GCA_003123785.1 Pterocarya stenoptera
TATGCTGAAAGACAAGTCAAATATAACATATTTATAGCAAACATCGTTGGAAATCCTAATCTGGAAAAACCTGCTTTCTTGCTCGAGTGCTCATCAAGCGATCGGCCAATCAACATTGGCTCGAGCGGGGTTCGAGCGAACAATAGGATTTGTGTCTCGCTTGAGCTCACTATCGTGCGGGACTCGAGCAAACTCACAGATTGAGCTTCGTTCGCTTGAGCGAACATCTAGCAAACACTCTATTTCTCAATTTTTAGTTCCAAAACCAGTCTTTACATACATCCCAACATGGGCTGTAAAGGAGCTGAAGATTTGAAGGACAAAAAAAAGTGGTTGGGCTGGGTTTGGATAAAATCCCAAAACGGGTGTGGATGGTAAATGGTCGTACTGGTATTTCATTATCAGAAATATTGGCTATGACTTCTTTCTCTTCCTTACCGAAGCCGATTCTTGAGTCGATGGTTCTAGATCTGGTGCAGAAATGTTCGACGGTCACCGAAGACCTTTCTGGTGGTTTAGTGGATTTGATTCTATCGACGACACTAGAAGATGGCGAGATCGTTGAAAGATACGATGACTGTGAAGTGTCAAAAAAAGGAATCTTTAATCTATTAGTCTCTTTTGACCCTTTGGTTAATGGTGTTCATCCGATGGAACCGATCCCAAGTTTGTTGATGCAGATTCTGTCAGTTGAGGGGATTCGGCAACAGGAATTGGTTGAAGAGATTAACAGAGATTCTGGAGTTTCATTTGAGGAGCTTTTTGGTGGTTTGTAAGTGGTTAGTTCCTCTGAAGATGTGTCGATAGAAACTAATTTACAGATGGTGTTAATAGAGGGAGATTGTGCTGAGGAAGAGATGGGCAGTCTGACTCCTTTACTTACACCTTAGTTTGCAACCAAATTAGCTTTGGATTGGATTTTAAAAAAAGTGGAGGAATTTCAGACTTGTGTGGGGATATCTTGTAAAGGCTAAGAAGAGCAATTTAAGGCTTTTCTTGTTGCAATTGAAGCTAGGCGGTCTATGGCCTTGAAGTAAGCTGCAAAGAAGAACATGGAGTTAAAAAAAAATGCTCTATTAACTACGATAATATGGAGGAATGTGTGGGGAGGGACAAATTGAAAGGGCGGGCGTTTTATTCATCACATGAAGCATAAGATCCTCTATTGGAATGTAAGGGGGATCAATGATGTTAATAAGCGTCTTCGCATCAGATCTCTCCTTCGTAGTTGGAAAATTGATATCATATGCTTTCAAGAAACAAAGCTGAGTTTCATTGATAGAAGTATTATCCGTAGTTTGTTGGGATGCTCTTTTCTAGGTTGGAATTATTTAGCTTTTTTGGGAGCTTCAGGAGATGTGTTGTTGATGTGGGACAAAAGTGGTGGAGTTTGTAGGGTTTGTCTTAGTGTATGTGTGTGGACTTCAACATAATTCAGTTTCTCAGTGAGAGGGTGGGAGTATCTACTTTGTCTTTGGCTATGGTGGACTTTTCGAAGTTGATTTTTGACATGGATCTTTTGGATCTTCCCCTGATTGGGGGAGTATTTACCTCTTTCTTTCTTTTTTCTTTTTTTTTTTTCCAGGAAAAGGAGGAGGGCACCTCCATTTATTAATAAAAGCCTCACTTAGGAGGACGACCAATCATAAATACACAAAAAAAATCAATCAAAGATGCAACCTCACAAAAAAACTAACGTCTAATGTAGGGGATACCCAATCTATCCGTACATAAAAGACCCCTAAGTTTACCAGGACCAACATCCTCCCCAAAATTCCAAAGTCCCACCATTAGCATCATGTTTAGCCAAAACATCCGCTACCATATTAGATGTTTAAACTGAACATTAAGAGCGCTAACAAGACTTTAAGCTTCCTTCTAAAAATCTCAAAGATATCAATAATTACAAACACTTGAAACAAATCATCCCACTATAACACTAGAATCTGACTCTACCACAAAATTTTTCAAACTGAGTTGATTGCACAACCAAAGACCATCAAGCACAACATGACATTCAACAATAGTATTAGTGGATTGACCATAGCAATGAGCAACACCACCCAAAACACGACCAAGATCATCTCTAACAATCCCCCCTCCACCGGACAACCTAGGATTACCACAAGAACCCCAGTCAACATTGAGTTTCACCATCCCAGCCTCCGCAACTCCCACGTAACACATCTCAGCTTTCTACCATCCAAAGCCATCATAGGACAATTTAGTTCTCTCAAAATCGATACATCATGGGAGCCTAATTTTTTGAAATTCCGCATCATGCCCGAAGACTCCAAAATAAAACATTTTACCATTCGAAGAAAATTCTTCCAATCAAAGCTCAAACCCTCCATACAAGTAGCACAACGAGTTATCCAAAGAACCCAAGAAATAAAAATAGAGATGACACCACGTAACCAAAGCACCAGTGAAGACTGCGAAGCTCGACACCACCAGACATTCATCACCCCAGCCCAAACCTGAGTAGAAGGCAAATGAATCACAAAAATCGCTGCAAAAAAATTCCAAACCTTCCTCAGCCCTTCCTCGTCACAAAGAATATGATCCAAAGACTCAACTTAGGGAGAAAGACAACATTGACATTTCGAAACAATTGGAATGCCTAGTTACTTAATCACCTCATCTATCGGAATAACCTTTCAACGTGCATACCAACATAAGAAAGGCATATTCTTAGGTACATAAGCTTGCCATAACCATTTCTTCCAAGGGCAAATAATACCATGAGCTCCAACAATATTCGAAGTTGATTTAGTGGTAAATATGCCATCTATAGTATGCTTCCATACCAAAATATCAGGACCTTCTCGAATTCAAACCTATGATTTCAAATTCTGTTCACAGTTTCCTCATCCACAAGCTGTCGTAACATTGGAACATTACACTCTGCACCTTCGAATATATCTCGGACCTGTAATCCTCTATCACTCACCCACCACTTACCGATCAGCAATAGGACCATTTCCCAGCCAGTTATCAAACCAAAAACTCAAAGATCCATCTCAAACCAGCAATCTTGAGTTACTTAAAACCAAAGGGAGAGCCTGAATAAACCCTCGCCAAAACTAAGACCCCCTTGGTCCTTCAACCACCGAAGATAGTTGTGAACTTCCCACGTATTTGAACCAAAAAAGTTTCAACCAAAGAGAACCACCCTTCAACAATTGCCAAGCAAATTTCATGAATAATGAAATTTGTACATTGGACAAATCACGAATACCAAGGCCCCCTCCTCTACTGGCAAACAAATAGTTTGCCAAGAAACCCAATTACGCTTCTTAGTCTCATCACTAGAGCCCCAAATAAAATTTGAAAAAATAGACTTCAGCTTCCCAAAAATTCCTTTAGGCAGATTCAACATTGACAATAAATGAATGGGCATACTACTAAGCACATGCCTGATAAGAATAATTTTACCACCAAAAGATAACAACTTTCTCTTCCATCCGACCAACTTTTTTTGCACCCTTGCCAACAATGGCTCAAACAATCTCAAAGTAATATGCCCAACATGTAATGGAATATCCAAATTTGTGCAAGGCCACACACCCTCTATAAAACCGAAATACGTTTCAAATCCACTTCCGATCACATGGAATATTAGAAGAGAAGAAAATAAAGGACTTTTGAGGATTTACTAGCTGACCCGAGATGTCTTCATATGTAACTCTCGTCCTTGGGGTGGACCTTTTTGGAAAATTTTTTTTTTTTGAAAATACGACGGGAATTACCGTCCAGTTTAAAACCTTTTACAGTCATTCCCAGGGTGCAAGACTCTACATTATAAAATAAAAAGTGCTTTCATNGACTTACACCTTAGTTTGCAACCAAATTAGCTTTGGATTGGATTTTAAAAAAAGTGGAGGAATTTCAGACTTGTGTGGGAATATCTTGTAAAGGCTAAGAAGAGCAATTTAAGGCTTTTCTTGTTGCAATTGAAGCTAGGCGGTCTATGGCCTTGAACTAAGCTGCAAAGAAGAACATGGAGTTAAAAAAAATGCTCTATTAACTACGATAATATGGAGGAAAGTGTGGGGAGGGACAAATTGAAAGGGCGGGCGTTTTATTCATCACATGAAGCATAAGATCCTCTATTGGAATGTAAGGGGGATCAATGATGTTAATAAGCGTCTTCGCATCAGATCTCTCCTTCGTAGTTGGAAAATTGATATCATATGCTTTCAAGAAACAAAGCTGAGTTTCATTGATAGAATTATTATCCGTAGTTTGTTGGGATGCTCTTTTCTAGGTTGGAATTATTTAGCTTTTTTGGGAGCTTCAGGAGATGTGTTGTTTATGTGGGACAAAAGTGGTGGAGTTTGTAGGGTTTGTCTTAGTGTATGTGTGTGGACTTCAACATAATTCAGTTTCTCAGTGAGAGGGTGGGAGTATCTACTTTGTCTTTGGCTATGGTGGACTTTTCGAAGTTGATTTTTGACATGGATCTTTTGGATCTTCCCCTGATTGGGGGAGTATTTACCTCTTTCTTTTTTTTTCTTTTTTTTTTTTCCAGGAAAAGGAGGAGGGCACCTCCATTTATTAATAAAAGCCTCACTTAGGAGGACGACCAATCATAAATACACAAAAAAAATAAATCAAAGATGCAACCTCACAAAAAAACTAACGTCTAATGTAGGGGATACCCAATCTATCCGTACATAAAAGACCCCTAAGTTTACCAGGACCAACATCCTCCCCAAAATTCCAAAGTCCCACCATTAGCATCATGTTTAGCCAAAACATCCGCTACCATATTAGATGTTTAAACTGAACATTAAGAGCGCTAACAAGACTTTAAGCTTCCTTCTAAAAATCTCAAAGATATCAATAATTACAAACACTTGAAACAAATCATCCCACTATAACACTAGAATCTGACTCTACCACAAAATTTTTCAAACCGAGTTGATTGCACAACCAAAGACCATCAAGCACAACATGACATTCAACAATAGTATTAGTGGATTGACCATAGCAATGAGCAACACCACCCAAAACACGACCAAGATCATCTCTAACAATCCCCCCTCCACCGGACAACCTAGGATTACCACAAGAACCCCAGTCAACATTGAGTTTCACCATCCCAGCCTCCGCAACTCCCACGTAACACATCTCAGCTTTCTACCATCCAAAGCCATCATAGGACAATTTAGTTCTCTCAAAATCGATACATCATGGGAGCCTAATTTTTTGAAATTCCGCATCATGCCCGAAGACTCCAAAATAAAGCATTTTACCATTCGAAGAAAATTCTTCCAATCAAAGCTCAAACCCTCCATACAAGTAGCACAACGAGTTATCCAAAGAACCCAAGAAATAAAAATAGAGATGACACCACGTAACCAAAGCACCAGTGAAGACTGCGAAGCTCGACACCACCAGACATTCATCACCCCAGCCCAAACCTGAGTAGAAGGCAAATGAATCACAAAAATCGCAGCAAAAAAATTCCAAACCTTCCTCAGCCCTTCCTCATCACAAAGAATATGATCCAAAGACTCAACTTAGGGAGAAAGACAACATTGACATTTTGAAACAATTGGAATGCCTAGTTACTTAATCACCTCATCTATCGGAATAACCTTTCAACGTGCATACCAACATAAGAAAGGCATATTCTTAGGTACATAAGCTTGCCATAACCATTTCTTCCAAGGGCAAATAATACCATGAGCTCCAACAATATTGGAAGTTGATTTAGTGGTAAATATGCCATCTATAGTATGCTTCCATACCAAAATATCAGGACCTTCTCGAATTCAAACCTATGATTTCAAATTCTGTTCACAGTTTCCTCATCCACAAGCTGTCGTAACATTGGAACATTACACTCTGCACCTTCGAATATATCTCGGACCTGTAATCCTCTATCACTCACCCACCACTTACCGATCAGCAATAGGACCATTTCCCAGCCAGTTATCAAACCAAAAACTCAAAGATCCATCTCAAACCAGCAATCTTGAGTTACTTAAAACCAAAGGGAGAGCCTGAATAAACCCTCGCCAAAACTAAGCCCCCTTGGTCCTTCAACCACCGAAGATAGTTGTGAACTTCCCACGTATTTGAACCAAAAAAGTTTCAACCAAAGAGAACCACCCTTCAACAATTGCCAAGCAAATTTCATGAATAATGAAATTTGTACATTGGACAAATCACGAATACCAAGGCCCCCTCCTCTACTGGCAAACAAATAGTTTGCCAAGAAACCCAATTACGCTTCTTAGTCTCATCACTAGAGCCCCAAATAAAATTTGAGAAAATAGACTTCAGCTTCCCAAAAATTCCTTTAGGCAGATTAACATCGACAATAAATGAATGGGCATACTACTAAGCACATGCCTGATAAGAATAATTTTACCACCAAAAGATAACAACTTTCTCTTCCATCCGACCAACTTTTTTTGCACCCTTGCCAACAATGGCTCAAACAATCTCAAAGTAATATGCCCAACATGTAATGGAATATCCAAATTTGTGCAAGGCCACACACCCTCTATAAAACCGAAATACGTTTCAAATCCACTTCCGATCACATGGAATATTAGAAGAGAAGAAAATAAAGGACTTTTGAGGATTTACTAGCTGACCCGAGATGTCTTCATATGTAACTCTCGTCCTTGGGGTGGACCTTTTGGGAAATTTTTTTTTTTTTGAAAATACGACGGGAATTACCGTCCAGTTTAAAACCTTTTACAGTCATTCCCAGGGTGCAAGACTCTACATTATAAAATAAAAAGTGCTTTCATAATAAAAGGGTTTTGGAGTGGGAAATAAAATTCTTTAAAATAAAAGACATTTTCTTACGTTTAAAACCTTCATGCCTAGACTTCCATGCTCTTTCCTTTTGGCTGTGTCCCTCTTGGGCGTACTGCCCATTTAGTTTCCTGTTGGGGGGAGGGGCACATATAAAAACTAAAATGAGTCAAATACTCAGTAAGCGTTACTTCATACCGTTAAAATATAGAAACATAGATTTTCATTCATGCATTCATCATTCTATACATACTATACATACATGCATACATGCTTTCGTTAAAAACATTAGTGAACGGGGGCTTTTCTTTCTTAAAATATGCTTTTCTTTTCCTTAAAACCTTCCCCCGTCACTGCCTTCATTTCTTAAAGAATGCCGTGCATTCATACATACATTACTTTTCTTTTCTCTTTCCTTACATAGGCCAGTGCATGTTGTTATGCCCCGCGTGCTGGGATTAGCGGCCTTTTGGGCCGATGGATTCACCCGTGGCCACGGGTTGGAATCCCTTTCCGTCAGGGTGCAGCACTGGGTCGACTACCAGATACTACGGCCCGGCATTGCAATCTGCCCGTTCATTCCTTGGGTATCCCTTTCCGTTCATTCATTCATATGGCCGTTACGTATTTTCATACATTCGCTCATGCCACGTGCCGTTCATTCTTTCATTCATTCATTTCATGTCAGCTCTAAAGAGCCGAGGCATACATTCATTCATTTGCACGGGCATGAGCCTTTTCATTTCATTTCATTTCATTTCTTTACATGCTTTTATGGAAAAACATCTGTTCATGAGAAAACATCATTTCATGAGAAAACATTCTTTTTCGTTTAAAGGCATGGCTTAAACATCGTCTTTCGTGGCATCGTTTAAAACCTCAGTTCTCAGGGACATGTTTTAAAACACTTTCTTCGCATCTCTTAAAGTATCATTCTGAAGCTCGAGGCATCACCCTCGAAGCTTCCTTTCTTTTCTTTAGAAAATACATACAATAAGTACATCTTATAGTCATCCATTCACATGCATATAATTAATACTTTTGGGTGCGTAAAAAGGGGCTTTTATAGAGGGGCCGTACATACGTATACCATTCAATACTTAGCATGCTTTCTTTAAAACATCTTTCATGTCCTTTCTTAAAGCATCTTTCAAGGAAAAACAGTTCATCTTTCTTCTTCTCATACTTTTAGAAAACTCTAGAAGAGCATGAACGTAACACTTACCTGGACTCCATGCTACTTTCATACCATGCAGTCCATTCATACTGTACAGTCCATTCATGTGCGTGTCAGATGGCAACCTACATGCATACATAACCTTAACATTATTTTCTATCTAGTGCATAAGCAACTGACTATAAATAGAGCTATGTTTTACTTAGAGAACAATCTCCTTCTATCCCGTACTCTTTTCACGTTCCTTACTATGATAAAATCCTTGGAGACCCATTACGGTCTCTACTTCCTTTAACCTTACGTTCTACCTCAAGTGCTTACTTGCTAAGGTGAATCCATGATTCCCCTTAGGATTAAGACACTAGGACCTCTGTCTCGTTTTTCTCATTAACCACTTTCCGACGCATGACTTAGACTAACTAAGTCATGTATCCCATCCTTAGACAGTACTCTCATCATTACCCTCATGTATCTTAGTTCACTCNTGGGGGGAGGGGCACATATAAAAACTAAAATGAGTCAAATACTCAGTAAGCGTTACTTCATACCGTTAAAATATAGAAACATAGATTTTCATTCATGCATTCATCATTCTATACATACTATACATACATGCATACATGCTTTCGTTAAAAACATTAGTGAACGGGGGCTTTTCTTTCTTAAAATATGCTTTTCTTTTCCTTAAAACCTTCCCCCGTCACTGCCTTCATTTCTTAAAGAATGCCGTGCATTCATACATACATTACTTTTCTTTTCTCTTTCCTTACATAGGCCAGTGCATGTTGTTATGCCCCGCGTGCTGGGATTAGCGGCCTTTTGGGCCGATGGATTCACCTGTGGCCACGGGTTGGAATCCCTTTCCGTCAGTGTGCAGCACTGGGTCGACTACCAGATACTACGGCCCGGCATTGCAATCTGCCCGTTCATTCCTTGGGTATCCCTTTCCATTCATTCATTCATATGGCCGTTACGTATTTTCATACATTCGCTCATGCCACGTGCCGTTCATTCTTTCATTCATTCATTTCATGTCAGCTCTAAAGAGCCGAGGCATACATTCATTCATTTGCACGGGCATGAGCCTTTTCATTTCATTTCATTTCATTTCTTTACATGCTTTCATGGAAAAATATCTGTTCATGAGAAAACATCATTTCATGAGAAAACATTCTTTTTCGTTTAAAGGCATGGCTTAAACATCGTCTTTTGTGGCATCGTTTAAAACCTCAGTTCTCAGGGACATGTTTTAAAACACTTTCTTCGCATCTCTTAAAGCATCGTTCTGAAGCTCGAGGCATCACCCTCGAAGCTTCCTTTCTTTTCTTTAGAAAATACGTACAATAAGTACATCTTATAGTCATCCATTCACATGCATACAATTAATACTTTTGGGTGCGTAAAAAGGGGCTTTTATAGAGGGGCCGTACATACGTATACCATTCAATACTTAGCATGCTTTCTTTAAAACATCTTTCATGTCCTTTCTTAAAGCATCTTTCAAGGAAAAACAGTTCATCTTTCTTCTTCTCATACTTTTAGAAAACTCTAGAAGAGCATGAACGTAACACTTACCTGGACTCCATGCTACTTTCATACCATGCAGTCCATTCATACTGTACAGTCCATTCATGTGCGTGTCAGATGGCAACCTACATGCATACATAACCTTAACATTATTTTCTATCTAGTGCATAAGCAACTAACTATAAATAGAGCTATGTTTTACTTAGAGAACAATCTCCTTCTATCCCGTACTCTTTTCACGTTCCTTACTATGATAAAATCCTTGGAGACCCATTACGGTCTCTACTTCCTTTAACCTTACGTTCTACCTCAAGTGCTTACTTGCTAAGGTGAATCCATGATTCCCCTTAGGATTAAGACACTAGGACCTCTGTCTCATTTTTCTCATTAACCACTTTCCGACGCATGACTTAGACTAACTAAGTCATGTATCCCATCCTTAGACAGTACTCTCATCATTACCCTCATGTATCTTAGTTCACTCTACTTCTCATGATCGTCCATTCTCGTTACACGGCTCCAAGCCACTCTGAGGCTTGAGCACTGTGTAACCATACTTAGGACAGATTACCCATTACATATGGTGAATCCGTCCGGCACGTGCGTCTAACCAGACAACACACGTACTTTACTCCTTTATCCTTTAAGACCATCATTTAATACATTGGTCACGGACTCGTATGGCGAACGCCATACTCCATTACCAACCTTCTCATACCCGGCTAGCACGACCCTTCTTGCTAGTCGTACCTCATGACAGTTCATCCCAATTGTTGACACGATGGGACTCTGTCCATAAACACACCTTACGTCATGCCACATAGTTCGAGATTAAATCCCAAGCTATGCCGTGACCCTGTTACGTCATCTTTCATACATCCTAATCCATCACAGCACAGCTTCATGATTGACCACGTCATTTCATGACGNTCGGCACGTGCGTCTAACCAGACAACACACGTACTTTACTCCTTTATCCTTTAAGACCATCATTTAATACATTGGTCACGGACTCGTATGGCGAACGCCATACTCCATTACCAACCTTCTCATACCCGGCTAGCACGACCCTTCATGCTAGTCGTACCTCATGACAGTTCATCCCAATTGTTGACACGATGGGACTCTGTCCATAAACACACCTTACGTCATGCCACATGGTTCGAGATTAAATCCCAAGCTATGCCGTGACCCTGTTACGTCATCTTTCATACATCCTAATCCATCACAGCACAGCTTCATGATTGACCACGTCATTTCATGACGTAGCCCAATCATGCTTCCGCTGCATTGCTCTGATACTTCTTGGCCACTTAGCACATACTCATGGCCATAAGCTGACTACACGGCGACACTCATCGCCGTAGACTACAGCCGTATCATTACTACGGCACATACTTCAACACTTTACGTCACGCCATATAGCTCGAGACCATTCCCAAGCTATATCGTGCCCTTGTCACGTCACTTCTGACATTCTATTACGTCACCTTACAACTCATCACGAGTACGGTTCCTCACGTACTCTCGTCACAACGTGACACCTCGTCACGTTTCCTCTACATCACTCTTACGCTAACTCTTCACCCATCGCAAGCACGACTTCTTAATCGACCACGTCACTTAGTGACGTTGCCCAGTCATGCTTTCACTGTGCTACTCTGATACCTTCTAGCCACTTGGCACTTACTTCTAGCCATAAGCTAGTCACATGGCGACACTCGTCGCCTTGGACTACAGGCCTAATTTCACACTTCGGGACACTGTTCCACAGTTCCCGACACCGTACATCAAGCTCTTCGCCCATTAACTACGCAATCACCTTTATCTTTGCGACACGCCATACGGTGTATCGTTGCACCTCATAGAGTATACTTCTCATGTACTCCCTTCACAGGACTACGCCATATCACCACTATGGCACTCACGCCATATGGTGTATCGTTCCGCCACATAGAGTACACTTCACGTGTACCCCTTCATAGAACTATGCTACGTCACCACTATGGCGTACATGCCATACGGTGCATCACTCCATTACAATGGAGTACACTCCTCGTGTACTCCATCCACGACGTTCCACTATATCACTAGCCACTTGGCACTTACTTCTAGCCACTTGGCACTTACTTCTAGCCATAAGCTAGTCACATGGCGACACTCGTCGCCTTGGACTACAGGCCTAATTTCACACTTCGGGACACTGTTCCATAGTTCCCGACACCGTACATCAAGCTCTTCGCCCATTAACTACGCAATCACCTTTATCTTTGCGACACGCCATACGGTGTATCGTTGCACCTCATAGAGTATACTTCTCATGTACTCCCTTCACAGGACTATGCCATATCACCACTATAGCACTCACGCCATATGGTGTATCGTTCCGCCACATAGAGTACATTTCACGTGTACCCCTTCATAGAACTATGCTACGTCACCACTATGGCGTACATGCTATACGGTGCATCACTCCATTACAATGGAGTACACTCCTCGTGTACTCCATCCACGACGTTCCACTATATCACTAGTACGGCACACATGCCGTACTGTGCATCGTTTCCCAACATTGAGTACACTCCACGTGTACCCTATCCACAATACTACGCCACGTCACCGCTATGGCATACATGCCATGCGGTGCACCATCTCACCACATGGAGTACACTCATTGTGTACTCCATTCACAGCACTATGCCACGTCACCGCTATGGCACACACGCCATACGGTGCCTCGTCTCACTACACAGAGTACACTCCACGTATACTCCTTACACAGCACTACGCCACCACCACTACTGCTGCACATACGCTACCACCACACTTCACAACACAGTCCACAACACTACACAGCACGCTTCCCAACTGCGCCCAACACTTCATCACCTCACGTCACATCGCCACTACACAGCAAATCCTATAATACTAGCAGCACAGTCCACAACCTAGTCAACTAGTTAGCATCTAACATTTAATATAAAAAGCGAGGGATAGAGAGTTATACCATCGGCGGGATAACCTGTGCGTCGCTCTTTGATCGTCACCATAGATAACGCCGGAGGAACGTACGGGGTGGCTACACTGCGTACAGTGGCTGTTTAGGCGTTTGGATAGCTAGGTGTGGTCTTGGAAGGGCCTAAGGTGGCCTTGGTGATGCTGGCAAGGGGCATCACACAGCGGATCTCGCCGTGTACAGTGGCGGTCAGTCACGCGCAGTGACTGTCCATCACGTGCAGTGACCAACCTACCACATAAAGTGGTGGTTTGGGCTTAAGGTTGGGCTAAGGGAACTGCCGGAGGAGCCGTGGAGGCTCGGTGGTGGTCGGCACGGTAGCCCGTGGTGGTGGCTGTGCACTATGAGGGGAATAGGTGCCGTGGGAGAGTGAGAGAGAGTGTGGGGCCGTGGGTGGCAGATCGAGGCCGTGGGTGGTACCGTTGGGTTCTTGGTGGCCTAAGGATGCCGGCTAGGGTGGTCGTTTGCCGTGGGTGACGGCGGACGGGGAGCCTAAACCCGTGCGGTGGAGAGAGGGGCTTCGAGAGGTGGAGGAGAGGCCTATTGGCCGTGGGTTTGCTGGAGGAGGAAGGGGGAGACCTCAGGAGTCTCGGGGTGGTGTTCGGTGGCGCTAGGAGGCTGCACACTGAACCCGTGCATGGGTTTGCTGTGTACGTGCGTGGTGGAGGGAGGTGGTTGCATGGGAGGGGCTGAGGCCGTTGGAGGTGGCCGGTCGGTGGCAGGGGAGGTTGCCGTGGGAGAGGTGGCGCCGAAGGAAGGCGCACGGCTGCGCATGGAGCACTAAGCCCGTTCGGGCTTGCACCGTCGAGGGAGGAGGAGGGGCGAGCGTGAGGGAGCTGGGCCGGTGCTGGGAGACTCGCCGGAGGGAAGCGGTTCCGGTGGTGGTGGCCGTGAGGCACGCCAACGCAAGGCGGCGCCGGGCTGGGGCTGAAGGAGTTTGGGCGAAAGAGAGGGCTACTGCATACGCTGCAAGCCGAGAGAGGAGAGAGAGAGGGGAGGGAAAAGTGAGGGAGAAAGAGAGAGGGGCTGGGGTTTTATACTAAAACCCGACTTCTGGGGGTCTATAAAATGGTCTACTATGACCTTTAAACACTACTTTAAAAACAAGTAAACGTTTATTTATTTAAAAGCATCGAGAGGAAATAAGATAGAATATTATTTAAAATAATATTCCCTCATCATTTATAAAATGATGAAGTCTTACTTAAAATATTTAAAAGAGTAAAACTATTAATTAAATTAAAGATTCCATCATTATTTAGATCACATAATATTTTAAATAACTGGAATCATTTATATAAAATGATTCTCACAATTATAATATTTTTGGAGCTCTTCAAAGATGTTATAATTGAGTTATTTAAAATATTCTTTAGTTAAATAATAATAGGAATCTTCCATTTAAAACACATAACTTTAAAGCACAAAGCTAACTTTAGAAATCACGTAGTATCTTTAAAAACAAGCCATCTAGGTCTGGTACGCATAACGGGGCTCTTAGACACTAGAGGGGA
Organism: Pterocarya stenoptera; assembly: GCA_003123785.1. Classification (NCBI taxonomy): domain Eukaryota; kingdom Viridiplantae; phylum Streptophyta; class Magnoliopsida; order Fagales; family Juglandaceae; genus Pterocarya; species Pterocarya stenoptera. The sequence continues at coordinate 184,509 of QEOT01006572.1, forward strand.
GGAGCAGGCTGTCACATAACATTTGACGTAATTGCTTACGTCAGAAGAAGGAAGGAGGAGCAGGTCTACCGCATCTGACGTAATGGCTTACGTCAGAAGAAGGAAGGAAGAACAGGGTGTTACATCATACTTTTGAATCACCCCCCTCAAATTCCGAATAGAAACTTTACCACCATTAGCAAAAATCAGCAAATCATTAGCATACAACAAGTGAGAAATACGCACACCCCCACAAGTATTAAAATACTTAACTTGGCACTCTAAAAAAGATTTATGGAGCATCCTTGAAAGAAGTTCCTTTGACAAAATAAATAGATGCGGTGAAAGGGGATCGCCTTGACGAAGATCACGGGAAGGTTTGAAGAAACCTTTACAACAACCATTCAACATAATTGAAAAAACAAGTGAGGAGATCACATTAAAAATCAAAGAATGCCACTTATCTGAGAAGCCCAACCTCCACAACACCTCCATAAAAAACTTCCAATTTATATGATCGTATGCATTTGCCATATCAATCTTCAATATGACATTACCTCCCCTTGTTTTTTGATTCATACCATGTACAAGTTCCTGTGCAAGAGCCATGTTTTCAAAAATGCTTTGCCCACGAATAAATGCACCTGCTGCAAGCATCCACCTTAGGAACCAACACAAGATTAGTATCCCCAAAAAATGTAGTCAATGAAATCCCCTCAAAAAATTCCGTAGCCATGTCAAGAATATCTTGCTTCACCACCTCCAATACTAGCATGAAAAAACTTGCCGAATAACCATCCGGTCCCAGGCTGCCATCCTATGGAATAGACTACAATGCTGCTTTCACTTCTTCCAAAGAAGGCGGAGCACATAAAGCCTCATTTTCTTGATTCAAACCATCGGAGATAATAACATAGAGCATCCTCACGTCGACAACAAGTCCTGAAAAAATCGAACTACTTCATCATGCACGGCTTCAGCCGAATCCAAAACTTGAGCATTACCCACATTCATATGATCCACAATCAAACTCTTCCTTTTAACACGCATAGACGCATGAAAAAAAAGCCGTGTTTGAATCCCTTCCTTAAGCCATTTGATACGAGATTTTTGACATCCCAAAATTTCTTGTCTATTAAGCCATTGAAGATGTTGTTTACAAAGCAATAGCTCACTTTCACGTTCCTGGGAATAATCAACAGATATCAAATCCTCAAGTTCCACCATCCAAGTTTCCACGTTTTTCAATTCCAATTCAACCCACCCAAAAATATCAATGTTCCATTTCTGCAGCATGTTTTTTAAAATCTTAAGCTTTCTACTAATTCTCACCATAGGAGAGCCTTCCATTCTTTGATTACAAGCCTCTCGAACCAAAGGTAGAAATCCATTATGAGTTCCCCACATATGCTAAAATTTGAAGTATTTAGCGCCACCCCTTCTTTCCCTCTTCAAATGTAATAGCATATGACAGTGATCCGAAGAAGTCCATAGAAGATACTCCATACGAGCCTCCTAAAGAAAATTCATGAACGTCTAAGAAACCAAAATTCGATCCAACTTCGCCCAAATCTGTCTACCTCCAAGCCTCCCATTACACCAAGAAAATTTATTACCATCGGAAGGAAGTTCAATCAACCTGCAATCATGAATACAATTATTAAAATATATTTTTGCACGAGCAACCCTCAAAAGACCTCCCACTTTTTCATTATCTCAACAAAAATATTAAAATCCCCCAAACAAAAGTTGACCAACTACCCTCATCTAAAGCACATAAGTAATCCCACAACTCCAATCTCTTCCACTAGAAACAACTCGCATAAACAATAGAAACCATAATTCTGACACTACCGCATACAAACCCAGATAATGCTTGGTCCAACATGGTAACAATCTCAAAATCCAGCTCCTCATCTCAAAACAACCATATTTTACCACCTACTTCGGTGTTATTTATAAAATTAGGCCGGTGCAACCACCTAGCCCATCGTCTACATTTATTAGCAACAAGAAACGGTTTTAACAATACCACCATGGATGAACGACTTTTATTCAAAATACGCTGAAGCTTATTTTTCGACGAAAGAATTCTCCTAATATTCCAAATAAGAATATGCATAATAAAAGTTAAAAAGGTTTCCTGGACCGAGTTCTCCTTTCCAGGACAAGCATCGGCCCTTTCTTTTTCACCCTACTTAGACGATTCAATGGAACATTCAACTCTGAATCAGAATCAAAACATTTATTTGCTAACTCCTTCACAAACTCCAAAGTTTCATCCACTACTTTGAGCGAGCTCCTCGGTGAAACACTCTCAGTCAACCAATCTCCATCAGCCTCAGAGTTAGATACTTTCTCAGATAATTCAAACCAACTACTGACAGTTTTATTATGTGAAACCGACTGACCAACCCCTACCTTATCAACCATAGTGGTCTCAGCATTCACTTCCTTTGGAGTCCTATAAGAAGCAGTAACCAAAGGGGAAGAAACTTCCCCATTGTCCCTTAAGTCAAATTGAGTTTTGTCAATCGTCTTGCCCTTCAAATCCACAAACAACACCTTTAACTTTTTCGATTCAACCTTGCACAACCTTGCACTTCCTCTTATGAATAATGGCCAACAACTCAGCATAGCGATAAGCAGAGCAACTTACCACATCAGCTTGCAAAATCAGTTGTTGTTGCACTGAGTTTTTTACTCCAACAGGCTTCTAGACCTTCTTAGCACAATCACTACCCTCCTCCTCCTGTGCGCCACCCACTAGTCCATGTTGCACCGGCTTCTTACGACGCCCAAAATTATTCTCCTGGTGTCCTTGCTTGCGACACAGAGCACAAAATTGAGGAACCAAATCATAAATAGCCTTTTGAAAATGGCTATTAGGAAGACCCGAAGTCTCCAACCAAAAAGACTTTCTCAAAGGCTTTGAAACATCCAATTCAACACAAATCCTAGCTACCTCAGGATGAGAAACACAAGCCATTGCATTATCGCGTTTCAAAAATCTGCCAAAACCCCCTCCAATACTCCTCAACATTGAAACATGAAAGAAATTCAGAGGCAGTCCCGAAAGAGTCAACCAAACGAGAACCAAAGAGGAATCCTCCTCTTCAACAAATTCGGTGTCTAGTGAAAAATCTGATAAGGAACACCCGTGATATCAGTGTTTCCTCTAGCCATGACCCCAACAAAATCATCTTCATTAGAGATTCAGACAAGAATATTTAGAGGATTTCGAAGCTGTCCAACAACAGGCATAGACTTCAACCCCATATGTTTTTGATGAAGCCACAAACATGATCCAGAGATGGCCTACTATGCAGAAACTTTAAGACCACTAAAAACCAAAAAGGTTTAGCCGATTGTTTGATTTCCGCTTTTGAGAACAAGAAAAACATCTCCTCTTCACAAAACCGAGGTTCCTTCAACGAAATATCTACCAGGTAAAACCTGAGGTCTCGCCACAACTAAATCAACAAAGGACGTGCCTCTAGAAACCCCTGAAGGACTTGCCAAAGAGCCCACTACCTTCATCAGAAAATTCTAATCAAAACCTGACGCAGAACCACCATGCCCCACTAGTGGCGCTAAAGGCCCTGTGGCCAGGGTCATAGCGATTTCCAAAATCACACCCTAATCACCCCCAAGTCGAGAGAAAAATTAGAGATGCCATGTCAGCTAATTCTTATTGGGAGGCATGTACGTTCCACAATAAATTAAACGTTCATATAGGGGCAGATTTCTAGTCTCTCCATCTTGGGAGACTCATTACTTGGAATTATGTCAAAAGTGATTGCCTCATGTTTGCTTTGATCACTTTTCCATCCTACTCGAATGTGTGGTATACATGGGGGTAGGCATTATTTTATGTTTGAAAACATGTGGCTTGAAACTGATGGATTTGTTGATAAAGGTGAGGAGTCAGTGGTCTTCTTGTCAGTTCATGAGAACTCCTAATTTTACACTGGCAGGTAAACTTAATGCTTTGAATGCTGATTTAAATAAGTGAAATAGTGAAGTTTTTGGGAATACAGATTTGCAGAAAAATTCTCTTCAGGAGGAGTTGCATGATTTGGAGGTTGGGGAGGAAAATGAGTCAATGAATGATGAATCTTTGTCAAGGAAGAAAGAAGTGGTGTCCGAGCTTGAGAAGGTATTATTGATGAAAGAAATATATTGGAGGCAAAAATCGAGAATCCTAGTTAAAAGAGGGGGACAAGTGTACTAAATTTTTTCATAAAATGGCTAACTCATATAGGCGCAATAATGCTATTGAGTTACTCTACTATGAAAATAATGTGCTTTCATCCCCTAATGAGATATATGATCACATTGCACAATTATATAAAGCTCTACTAACTGAGACAACAGATTGGAGACCTAAGCTTGATGGCTTGACTTTTGACTCTCTGGATTCCTATGTAGCAAGCTGGTTGGAGAGACTGTTTAAGGATATTGATGTTTATCAAGTGGTATGTGGGATGAGTAAAGATAAAGCTGGTTGGAGAGACCATTTGATGGCTTTTTTTTTTTCACGTGTGTTGGGACATTGTGAAAGAAGGTGTGATACGGATTTTTCAAGAATTTTATTCATTTCACAAGTTTGAGAAGTCTCTTAACACCACCTTTATTGCCCACATTCATAAGATCTCCCGAGCCTCTGAGTTGAAGGATTTCTGCTCCATCAGCCTAGTAAGTGGGATCTATAAGATAATCTCTAAGGTGTTAGCAAATCACATGAGTATGGTGATGGATAAGATTATTGTTAAACTCCAAAATGCTTTTGTTTGGGGTTGGCAAATACTTGATTTAGTGATGATTGCTAATGAATGCTTAGATAGTTGGCTAGGGGAGAGTGCCCAAGGAGTTCTTTGCAAGCTTGATATGGAAAAGACGTACGATCATATGAGTTGGGATTTTCTTTTCTACATGCTCAAGAGATGTGATTTTGGAGATAGGTGGTGTGGGTGGATTAGACATTGTGTATCGACTGCTCGGTTTTTAGTGTTAGTCAATGGAAATCCTTCTGACTTTTTTCAGAGTTCAAAAGGTTTGAGACATGGGGATCCGTTATCTCTTTATCTCTTTGTTATCTTTATGGAGGCATTGAGCCGTATGGTGGAGGCTGCTATAGGGGGGATATACTTTTCGATTTTTCGGTGGGAAATGCTAATAATGGAACTATCACAATTTCCCATTTACTCTTTGCAGATGACACTCTTATCTTTTGTGATACTGGTCGTGGAAAAATTCAAGCTTTAAGGGCTATGTTAATATGCTTTGAAGCTATCTTGAGCCTTAAGGTGAATTTAGGAAAGTTGGAGATGGTTCTAATGGGAATGTGCGGAATATCAATTGCTTGGCGGAACTTTTTGGTTGTAAAGTCATTTCCCTTCCTATGAAATATATTGGTCTTCCATTGGGGGCGTCTTTCAAGGCTATGAATATTTGGGACGGGGTCGTAGAGAAGACTGAGAAAAAATTGGCGGGTTGGAAGCGGCTATATTTATCAAAAGGGGGTAGAATCACTCTTATCAAAAGCTTTTGCACCCTATCCAACCTTTCGACTTATTTTCTTCCCATAACCTATAGGTGTGGCAAAGTAGGTTGAGAAGTTATTTCGAGCTTTTCTATGGGGTGGAAAGGGAGAGGAGAATAAATTTCATCTTATAAGCTGGAATAGAGTTTGATGTCCTATTGTTAATGGAGGTTTGAGAATTCAAAATTTGAGTAGTTTAGTAAGGCTTTGTTGGGAAAGTGGCTATGGAGGTATCAAATGGAAGGAGAATTGATGTGGAGGGAGGTTATTGATTTTAAATATGGGAGTGATTAAAGGGGTTGTTCTAAGGAGATTAGGGGTACTTATTTTGAAAATTTATTAGAAAGGGGTGGGAGGATTTTGTTAAACGTATTAAGTTTGATGTTGGAGAGGGTTCAATGATTCATTTCTGGTTTGATGTTTGATGTGGTGAGCATGCTCTTTTTAGAGTGTTTCTGACTATTTTTTGAATGGTTGCTAATCAACAGGAATCGGTTTCATATTTGTTTATTCGTTCTAATGGAGCTATGCAGTAGGATGTTTGTTTTATTAGAGCTGTTCAGGATTGGGAACTTGATAAAGTTGCAGATTTTTTCAGTTTTATGTATTCTCTGGATATTGGAGCAAATAAGAGGGATATAATATTATGGAAGTATACGAGTAAATATTTTTCAGTTCAATCATATTATAAGGTGTTGACTATTTAATATCACATTTCTTTTCCATGGAAGAGTATATGGAGGGCTTATGTGCCTTCCAAAGTTGCTTTTTTTATTTGGATAGCATCACTTTGGAATATTTTGACAATTGATAATTTGAGGAAGCGTGGCTTGATTGTTATGGTGGTGCTTCATGTGTAAGAAATATAGTAAAACAGTGGATCATTTAGTTCTACATTGTGAGGTGGCTAATGCTTTATGTGATGGTGTGCTTTGTAGAGCTGGGCTGGCTTAGGTAAAGCCTAAGAAAGTAGTGGATTTACTTGCATGTTGGAATATGCTTTATAGTTGTCCTCAAGTGGCAATTGCGTGGAAGATGATTCATTTGTGTATTAAGTAGTGTATTTGGTTGGAACGAAATGTGCAGTGCTTTAACATTAAGGAGCGCATTGTAGAGGAAATCAGAAATTGTTTGTATTCTCCTTATTTCAATGGTTTTCAGCTATTGTACTTAATGGAGGGTTTGCTCATGAGTTTTTGTTTTCATTTTATGCTTCCAGAATGTAATTAGGTGTTTCTTTTGTATACTTTCTATATACATAAACTTCACCTACTTCATTCGATGAATAAAAGTATCTTTCTTACTTATCAAAAAAATAAAAAAGTAAAAGAGAAAATACAGCGTTCTCTTTTCCTACCTACCACCTCTCTTCTCTATGTTGAAATTCGCTACTTATTATTTTATGTTATTATTCAAAGATGGGTGTATTTTGCTTTCCCTACATACTACTACCTCCTATGTTGGCAACCCAAGAGAGTTTGTATTTTCCTTTTCCTCTTTATTTGTGAATTCTACTTTTCGGCTCTCACTGGTCCTTTTGGGCTAAATCTTGTTCGTGGCCTTCCGAATAGTCCACTAGGAGAGGCCCCGACTCTTCATTTTAGGTAGTCTTGCTCACGTGACCTTAACGTTGGTCTGAAGGCACCTATCCAATGCACAATATTTATTTCTCATAGAAAAGGAATAGTATTTCAGTAAGTAAAGAAACATATAAAAACTGAGAAAGACATTGGATATGCCGAAAAAGTTGGTTCGTTACACAGCTTCTCCCTCCATGGTGGTTTAAGCAAAGAGATAAATGCTTCAAATCCAAGTTACCATGCCATGCCCGTACTATGCATCGTGTATTTTTAGTTTTTTTTTTTTTTTTGGTAAATACTAATTAAGCGACTTACTACGTCACATTTTTCAGGCTTGCCTTCAAAAGCTCGACCCCGACCAGCATTTTGTCAGCTCTTAACAAAACTGCAAATGAAAGCCGACTCAAGTGGACCTGAAAAAGCATCAACAGTATCTGCCAAAGAATGATATATTGAATATTTACTCAGGTTAACAAACATAAGCCATGTTAGATAGCACAACTCAATGATCTAATTCACTAATGAATATTCTGCATAATGCATTCACAAGGGATTGTGTTACATCTAGGTATAGATGACTTTTAAATCTTGGCCAAAAAAGGGAAAAAAAAGAGAGAAGAAGAACAGCATAGATTACTTTTACATCTTGGCTGTGCTCTGTTTTGTTTGACTAAAAAATTAGCCCAGCCTAGTTGTCAATTACCTGTTATAGATAATAGCAACTACGAATAATATTCTCCTAATCTGCAATACAGTAACCCCAAAGTTTTTGTGGGGGAGATAAATAATACACGTTCTGGAGAGGCTGCTTCTTCCATCCCACTATGCCTGGAGATCATGAACTGTCTCCCCTGCAGTGAAGATGAGACAAACCCAGTTACAATTCCGACTCACGACTGCATTCAGAATGTTATAGAGTGGTGGCCTAAATTATGTGAAACGATTCTAATTCATTTATTTAATCAATGAAGACTTATGAATTCAACACCTTCAATAATTAACTTAAATACCACCATACCTAGCAGCTCATGAAGACATGCTTTATCTTCCATAAACAATTACTAATTGTGTAGATCATTCTGACTTAAGAAAAATTTAAAAAAATTATTTAGATCATCCAAAAATTCCTACAAGGAATTAAAAAGCCAAAAGTTGTTCACTTGTTTTCGAATAAGTTGAACTGGTGCCGTAAGTGCTTGATACCCAATATAGCCAGTGTTATATGTCCAGCATTTTGGCTTCTTCATTACACCGTATATGATCTCAATTCAAGAGGAACATGTAGATTGGTTTGGTTAAAATCTGTGCTGACTCAAATCTCTATTCCAGGACAAGGGCAGACACAAGGACTGATTCCCTCTATCAAATGGGTGCTCAAAAGAAAAGTAAAACAAATAAAACCTGAATAATTGAAACTGTCAAAATATTTGAAAGAAGAGTGTCTCAAGTGCTTTTACCGTGCATTCTCCTGACAAACCCTTCAAATTCCACGAAGTTTTGTTGTTCCATAAGAAGTGGACTAAGTCTAAGGTAGGTAAAGGACAAAAAATGCCTCCCATCTAGATCATTCGTAGGCTTCCCGTAATCTAATATCTTGTTATAGCCAACTCTGTCAAGACAAGGAAGTGCATTCTCACTTGCAACTGGTATGCAAACATCCCAGGCAGCATTCAGCACCTGAAATAGACAATTAGGATGCTGATTGCCAAAAACTCCAATAACAAATCTTCACGGTTGAATCTAAGCGACCATTTGCAAAATAATTCTCCAAATATACCAGAAGAGACAGACACACAAGCTGTCTTAAAATATTCTGGCTTTCCCCAACATAATTGCAAGCAAATTAAGAAAATAACAAAGCTCATCAATATTTTCGAATATTTTATGCTTACTTGCCAAACTAAGCCCTCAGGATCAGCCAATGCCTCCGAGAGATCCTCATGACGGTCTAACATTTGTACTAAAGGAAATGTGAAGTTTAAAGCAGCTCCATGTTTCTTGAGCATAGCTGCAATTGCAGCATAACCATCACGATTGCAAGAATTATAGAACCCAGCAGTTAATTCAGCAGCATGACTGGATGTCTTGTACCAACAGTGAATGCTCGGTAGCTGCTCAGCAATTAACATAGGTAAAAAACTGGATTAACCCATTACTAGTAACCGCATTCAAAGTTCAAAACATTAGGATTCAAAAGAACTTGCTGAATTAAGCCATAATGAGCAAAACTACCTAGACCCAATAAATATCAGGAAAAACGAATGTGCATAGCATTTTCACTTTTAGCATGCTTACTTTCATGAGAGTGAAACAATTACCAAAACCCAATAAATATCACACAGAATTTTAAGTGCACCGTCTGATCTTAATAGACTTAATTACTAAAAAAAGGCATCTTCCTGTAAAATAAGCAGACTTCAGAAAGGTAACTCACCTTTGCAGCAATACAGGTCCCCTCAAAAGCTAACTTTGCCAGGTGAAGTACACGATCGCCATGATCAACCAAAACCTGAGAATACCATTTGAGGAAGAACCTTCCGTAGTAGCCATCATAATCACCTCCATCACAAAAGAAACCCGTTTCATGAGGCCTAGAATTATAGGAACCAGCATTATCTGGTCCTCTTGCCCATAACGAGTGTCCCCTAGCTTCTGCTGCCCTCCTCAGGCTTCTCAACAGGTACCTATCATAGCACTAGAAAATAATGGAAAAATTATGACACTACTCAAGAACGGAAAAATGAATTCTCTAAAGAGACAATGGTGGCAATGAGTTGAGATCAATATCAAACAGTGAATTATATGGTTATCATATTCAATTGCAAATTTCTTATTCTGCACCCATGACTACAATACTTTGGAAATAAGCTCATTTCCTCGACTAAAAGGGCAGCCCATTAAAACAAACATGTATAACATGTTTTAAAGCAACTTCCTGTCTGCAGCTCCATCAATCTATAAAGAAACCTAGCTGAACAGTAAATCTGATTTTTTTTTGCAGAAGAAAATTTCTTTTTTATAAGTATAAGAAAATAACATTTAATTTTCAGAAAACCGATGTCACCTGGAAAATATATTTCTCAAACTATGATCGTTTACATTGCACTGCAAGATTGTAAGTAATAGTAACTTTAAGCCTTGTTTTATTTTTTGATGATGTGGAACCTCACCAAGGCAGGACCCTTTGGATCCATCCCTGGGAAGTAAACTCAGGATTTGCAAGCCCTGCAGTCAGAACCGTGTATATTATGTAATCCAGGAAAACTCCTAGCCCACTCTAGATTAGACTTGACTGGTTAAGTCATATTTTATTCTATCTTTTCATATGTAGTAAGTCATCTTTCATTACTATTAGCATTACAATCACCACTATTATGATTATTGCTAACCAAACAAAAATCTTAATTTTTTATAAGTAACAAAAGATCATTATTAATCAAACAAAAAGACCAATAACAGGGAAGATGCAACAAATCTCAAACAAATCTTGGTATGCCATCTGGCTAGGGGAAAAAACCATGCATGTACCAAACAGTGAAGAGAGCAACTTGTGAATATGTTTTTTTTTTTATCAGTCAATAAGAATTTTATTAAAATAGGCGAAGGCAAGTACATGGGACATATACAAGAGCAACTTGTGAATATGTACCAGCTAATGCCACAAACATGGCAGACATATCTCTTAAAATATACAAAGAGAATCACCCAAGAGGTACCTGGAATTCACCAATACCAGGATATCTCCAACCATGCTTTACAGGAAAAGATGGGTAACGTAGCTCCCCACATGGTCCAAGTCCAACTTCAATTATGGAAATGATGCCATCCTCAAAGAACTCATTGAATTCTACCCGGAAGCTTCTCATGTAATCAAAGTAAACCTACACCATTTACCAAAGAATAAACCAATAAATCTTCTATGCTTGAGATTATAACTCATGGCATAAAAAGAAAAGTAATTCCCACACTGTTTTCTTTTACTTTCCTTTGAGGAAAAACGCCAAGGTTGTATCAGAACTATGGTTTGGATATTAAAGAAGGTGAAAGAGAACTCCAAAGCATCTTTGGCTTCAATGAGCCTGGCACTTGAATGACAACATTTTTTTTTCTGAGAAAGAAAATTTTATTAACAGGAAAGAGGCATAGCCCAAGTACATAGGAAGTATACACGGTATAACCTAGCATCATCTAGGGACTAGAAATGGATAACTGTGGAAACTATCCTCATTACAATCATAACTGAAAGCCCAAGAAAAAGAGTGTCGAAGATGAATCTTTTCTGCTCATCCAAAGAACAGTCCTGGTCTTCAAAACACCTACCATTCCTCTCCATCCAAAGGCACCACATAATACAATGAGGAATCATTTTCCAAACCGCAGCAACATGTATATTACCCCGAAGACCCTTCCAACACCCAAACAATGAATGACAAAATATTTTAGTTTCCACTACTTTCTAGTCCAATTTTCCAGAATTTTCTGGCTCTTTTCTCTTTATTAACTAGGAGCTTTTGACGTACCAGTGTACTTTCTTTTTTATGAACATAAATAAAACTTATATTACGTATTCAAAAGATGGTCATCTACTTATTCAAAAGATCGTCATGGGAACTTACGTCCTATGTTTTGGTTTGCTTAGCCTTGTGTTTTCTGGTATGTCCCCTTTGTCTTTGTACAGTTCTCGTTAATATACTTTCTTACTTGCCCAAAAGAAAAACCAAGATTAAGGATGGAAACATTTGCTTTCAAATTATATGAAACATAATTTAATGTTTAAAGTCATTAGCCAGGTTTCACACTGGTCATACACTAGTAGTAGGGGTGAGCACCGACATAGTCGGAGTCGGATTCCCCTAAATCTGACTCCGACTCCGACTCCGACTTCAGAGCGGAGTCGGAGTCGGATTTGGGCTTTTTTTTAGATTCATATTTGTCTAAAGGTGGTCGTTTGACCCTTATCAAGAGCACTCTTTCTAACCTCCCTACTTATTTCTTATCCCTTTTCCATTACCTGCAAGTGTGGCTTCTTGTATGGAGAAAATCTTTCGCAATTTTCTGTGGGGAGGCATGGGGGAAGTTAAGTTCCATCTTGTGGGTTGGGATAAAGTCTGCTTACCCATTCAATGTGGTGGGTTGGGGGTGTGCAATGTGAGGGTTTTCAATAAAGCACTTTTGGGGAAATGGTTGTGGAGATACCACAAGGGAGGGGAGGGTTTATGGCAAGAAGTCATAGATGCCAAATAAGGGAGTATGATGGGGGGATGGTGTTCTAAGGAAGTTAGAGGGACACATGGTGTGGGCTTGTGGAAAACTATTAGAGTGGGATGGGGTAGCTTCGCCAAGTGCTTTAGATTTGCAATTGGAAGAGGTGATAGAGTTTACTTTTGGCATGATGAACAGGTCCTAAAGCAGGTGTGGTGAACAGGTCCTAAAGCAGCTGTTTCCCACACTATACCAGATTTCCAGCGACAAAGAGGCTGCCGTGGCCGACCTAGTGGTAATTTCTAATGGTGTTGTCCATTGGGATGTAAGTTTCTCGAGACCTGCTCATGATTGGGAGTTGGATATGCTTACTGATTTTTTTGACTAGCTACATGCAATATCCATGGGCAGTGAGACGGAGGATAAAATGGTCTGGATTTTGAATGGAAATAACAAATTTTCGGTGCGCTCTTTCTACAAGGCCCTCTTGGGAGTTTCTAATGATCATACTTTTCCTTGGAAGGCCATTTGGCAATGTAAAGTACCATCTAAGATCTCTTTCTTTGCATGAACTGCATCTCTTGGGCGGATCCTCACGTCGGATAATTTGAGAAAACATAGTCTTATCATAGCAGATTGGTGCTTCTTGTGCAAGAGTGATGAGGAATCAATAGATCATCTTTTGTTACATTGTGAGGTGGCAAGGTGTTTGTGGAATGAGATCCTTAATAGGACAGGGGTGGCTTGGGCTATGCCCAGAAAAGTTGGAGATATTCTGGGGTGTTGGACAGGAATTAGGGGGAATCCACGAATAGCTGCTGTGTGGAGAATGATCCCTCATTGCATTATGTGGTGCTTGTGGCTAGAGAGGAATAAGAGGTGCTTTGAAGACATGCAGCGTTCTTTGGAGGAGCTGAAGCGATTCTTCTACAATACTTTATTTTCTTGGGCCTCGGCTATTATTTGTAATAAGGACAATTTTCATGACCTGCTTGTATCTCTCACTAGTACCTAGATGTAATTAGGTTTCATGATCTGTTTGTATACTTCTAGTGTACTCTGTTACTATCTTTACTTCAATAAAATTTACTTTTACCTATATAAAAAAAATATATTTAGCCCATTTTTAAAAATCATTTTTTGTGGGCTTTCAAATTTTAGATTTTCCAAAAATTAAAACCTAAAACTAAATCATTCACTGTTGATTTACTTCTATAGTAATATCTAACTTATTTTTATACTAGACTTATACTATATTGTCTAATTATATGTTATCATACTATAGTATTACATATTATTTCTAGTGTCTAATTAGATGTTATTATACTTTAGTAAATTAGTATTACGTGTTATTAACTTATTATACCAGACTTATTAGTTATTTCTATACTAGTGTCTAATTTATTTATATACAAGACTTCCACTATAGTGTCTATTTACATGTTATTGTACTTTAGTAAATTAGTATTGTGTTATTAACTTATTTTACTAGGCTTATTTCAATATTAGTGTCTAACTTATTTCTATACTTGATTATGTATGGTTGTAATACTATGATGTTTACATATATATACTAAACTATTATTAGTTTATTTATATTATAGTATAAGTATATTATTTTATAATAATTAACTCATACTAGTATATTATTGAATTTAACTATATAAGTTCTAGTTATATAGCTATATAAATATACTATTATACATGATAAATATATAAATAAATACATATTTTTATAACATATGTACAATTTCGGAGTTGGTCCAGCGACACCTTCAACTCCGATTCCTACTAAAAAATTAAAAAAAAAAAAAATCCAACTCCAACTCTGACAAAGTCGGATTTGGAATCGGGTTTTCGCTCAGCCCTAACTAGAAGACAATCAAGCAATTTTAAAATTTAAAGAATGTATTACCTCAATTGCAGTTCGACCCCTTAAAACCCGTTCCTTGTCTATTCCCCATGAGAGACATTCAGGATTGTGTCTTCCCTCTTTATCAGTGAAAAATATGTCGGGATTGCTTCGACCAATTTCTGCCACCCAATGTGGCAATGGAATACAAACATCATCACCAACATTACCCCCACATTCATGAAATGACATCACGACCTGAATCAATCAGACATTTGAGATTTAGCAGTGGAATGAATATTCAGAAGAATTAACAAATTCGAGTACAAAGAAGTGACAAGCATCAATTGCGTCTCAGGTATAAATCTGTAACTGTTTAACAAAATAGTGATAACCACACTCCATAACCATAGTCCAGTCAGCTCAAAAACACAATCAACATCAGCACCATATCAATCTAAACACTCACCACTCTCCCCTATTGAGTGTATGCCACCATATCAATTATCACACTGCACTAATGACACACCTGAGAGCAGTTTTAGTAGGTGTATGACTCACCTGTAACTTAAGCTTAAGCTCACGCACCATCTGAAAGAGTCTCTTGTAACCAGTCCAGTTATACTCCTGAGGAGAATGTGCCTCTACTATGCCCCACCAGCAATCAACCACAACACCATCAATATTAATCGATTTCAACACCCTTAGCTCCTTTAGGAGATCATCTGGATCAACCAGCTCACACTTCATATTAATGACACCCAGCTGCATCAACAACGTGAGGCACAATTACAGAACTGACAGAAGCACTCAAACATGTATTTAGCAGTTAGTTTTGATTCGAGAGTAATGTATGTACAATGTACATGGAGTAGAAGTGTAAGATGTTGAAGGACAGATAAATCAACACCTGATCTACAGTGACAGTAGGAATAGGAAAAACAACTTACTGGTAGCATCACATAAACGGGAACGCGAGTGGTTCCAGCAAAATTACGTTCAAGTAACTTCGAGGGTAGGTCAACAATCTATAAAAAGAATAGAAGGTTGTTTAAAAACTTGAGAAATAAGAAAAAAAAGAAAGAAAGATACAGGTCTAAAAGAACCATTTTATGTCAGATTCAACAAATCATCAAGAGTGTGAATAAATGTTACCTTCTTGAGATATTATTAAGAGCATGAGCTAGCGTTTTCTTATAAGAAATAAGACTTTATTAAAAGGAGCAAAAGGAGCAATCCAAGTACACAAGAAATATACAAATACACCAATGTAAAAGGAGAAAAAGATACAAGAAAAGCATGAAAGTTAAGCCAGTTAAAGTCGATAGTGTCCGAAGGAGAGAATGCTGAAGAAGAAAGTTTTGAACTACTCCACCATCCATTCACAATTCTCAAAAATGTCTATCATTCCTTTCCTTTGAAATACACAATGAGACAAGTAGGGACCATTTTCCATACCATTACGATTTGTGGGATGCCAGCTAGCTTTCTCTGAGAGTTAAAAAGGTCCACTAAACTTCTGGTATGACCCAAGCCAAACCCACCCATATGACAAAGTCACTCAACAGTGCATTGACAATCCCAAAATAGGGTAAAAATGAGCCACGTACTCCTCATTCCTCTTGCACAGGAGCACAAATCAACCACTATTTTTATGCCACAACTATTAGAAATATTGGAAGGTCATGCTGAATACAAGATATATGCATGCCATGAAAGGGTAGATGTTTCCTGTGCTCGAGGTTTGGTGCATTATTCAAACAGAGGAGATGATACAATCTGATCAAATTACAGGTTGTATTGCTGTGTCTTGCTGGATGAGAGAATGTGCAAGTGCAATATATTAGTTTCCTTGGACATGATCTTTAATTAAAGAGTAGCTTAAACATCATGTTCAAGTTTTGAGACACAATATTTTTCTTTGCATGGAAAATACAATGGCACACCGATAGATGAGTATCTCATATTATATAACCCTAAGCAACTTAGACCTAGTACCTGCTTGTCATCAATGCTGTTCATGGAGCCACCAATAAGAGGATGACTTTCAATTGGTTCTCCCCCATCTCCCACCAGGGATGAAGTATGAGATCGAGCACTGGAAGATAGATCATAAGGTGATGAGCTCGGAATATAAACACCTTTCATACGACCTGTGTTGTACTCTACTGAGGACTGGTAACCAGAAGCGACTCCTCTAACGGAAGCAGATGGAGAGTGTGGTGACACCATTTGGGAAGGGGATGAAGTCACCACAGCAGCACCACCACCGACAGGCCTTGAGCCCTGTCAAAGTAGAGGAGAAAACATTCCCAGTTTTGAGGTTTTCTGGAATTTGTTAGAAATGAGGATCACAGAAATGCAGGAGTTGAACCTCACCAACTATATTAAGCAAGAAAAGTATTTACTGTAGATCTAAGAACAGAGGATAAGTAAACGGTGCTTAACACCTTATTTCATCAAATGTAAATTAATGGGAGAAAGTCAAATGTAACATAACCTTATGGTAAAGGATAATGTTTTTTTATAGGTCATGATTAACAGGTCATAATAGTTTTTTCTAATATTAAAAGAATCTCATGATTAAAAATTAAATGATGAAATGCTTCAATCTCCTTTGGGTTCTAATATTTTTCTTTTCATATTTAGCACTCTTATTTTACAAAAAGCATAATTTCAGTCAATCCGCCACTGATAGATTATTGTTTTTTTTATGATGAGAAATCCCGGAGACCACGCAAACACAACTTCTTTAACCTGGCTAAATCCTGGACCGGTGTAATGCATACTCATCACATGGATCAGGTAAATCATCAACTTTTCACCAATGGGACGTGGCCCCTAGAAATGTTTGCACCCAAGGGTTCAAACCTTAGATTTGGAGCATACCAGCAAGACCAAGGTCCTTACCACTTGAGCCACCCCTAGGGGTTACTGATATATCATGTTTAATGACACTACTAAAATAATGTAAGATGTAAACTATTTCATTAATAAGTTTCTACACTTTCTACCCAGATCATGCTATATTTTATTTTATTTTTTATTATTCAAAAATGAAGTACAACCTTAAATTTTTGGATGAAGATTTAACTGTTAAGATAGTGCCACGACATATATTTGTCATCTATTTTAACATCCAAATCTTTACAAGGGCGGAATTACAAGTTATGTTTCAAACATGGGTGCAAAATGACAACTTGGGTAGCTTAGCGATCATATTGCAAAATGAATGATAGTTTAAGAGGGTAAAGTGTGATTTTCCCTAACTTTCTATAGTCAAAACTTACAAGGATGAGATTGACAATCTATACTTTTTGTTGCCAGAATCTTTTGAGATGAACTGAAGTGCAGATTCACATCTTTTTTTTTTTTTTTTTTTTTGCAAGGCAACGGGGTGGTTCTAACCTGGTTTTCCCAGTGAGAAACCGGGGCTGGCGCCATCCAAGCCAAAGGCCACTGGCATAAAATTTTTTAAAAAATATATAAGGGATATCAGCATAACTTTACCTAATGCTGGGAATGTTTGGGTATTCTACCCATATACTTAATACTAGAACTAGTCTAGCAAGGTTCTAATATCAAAAGAATTGACCACCCAATTAAAAAGCTACATTCTGAAAACCACATGCATAAGATATGGCCAAATAGGGTAATAACTGCGCATGAATACAACATCTTCACCAAGTGAAAGGAAAAAAAAGGTCATTTTCACAAACCTCGGCCTTATCATTGTTCTGTCTACAACTCCAATCTGTACAATGTTGGGGGGAGAGAGAGAGAGAGAGAGAACTTTTTCTTGAGGGATAAGTACCTGAGATCTTGAAGGAAAGGTGGTTCCATCCGGAAGAACAACCCATCCAGCTTCCCTTGCCAAAGCTGCAATTACATCATTGATATCAGCCCTGACTCTAAGATTATAGTTGCCATGCCTCCGTAGCCCAGCCAAGATCCTTGCAGTAATCGCTCTCCTATGCCTCTCTCTTAGCTTGGTTCTCTCTTTCTCTTCCAGTGGCCTACACCTCCGAGTGCCTCCACCTGGGGTGCCCACTTGGTCTTGAGTTTGCTGGTTGTGGTGTTGAAACTGGTTATTACTACTACCAGTCACCATCCCTCCAACCCCTACCATCACTGGTGCAGCATGCTTCTCTCCATTTTCTTCATCATCGTCCTCTTCTTTCACATCCATATCCATCTCCTCATCATCATCTTCTTCACTAGTACCAATCAATTTCTGCATGTCAGTCGCCATTATCTCCCCTCAAATTTCAGCTCATCAGCAAGTATATTTTTTATACTTCTGCTGCAAAGCCTCCATTGCAACTCAACTTGTAACATTTGCCATGAGATGACTAGAAATGTTCAAAAACTGCAGCAACATAGTTGCGAATAACTTTGTGCCAGGCAGATTCTATAGTTTTCTGGCAGCAACTGGGAACTTCAGATTAATCACATCTCAAACTACACGTGAAAAATATTCAGGAAAAAACAAAAGCCATCCAGTTTCAGTGAAAATTTGTTGCAGAAAATATTTCACACAAAATCTATGCAATTCTGAAAAAAATACAAACGTCATAATAGTAATTAGTAATTACTACGAAGTTGAGAAGAGAGAATTTTGCTCATCTAACAGAATCACACCAGGAAACTTCAGAAAGTTGAGGGTTTTCATGTTCTATTTTTCAACAAAAATAACAAAATAAAGAAAGATAATTAAGGCTTGCATTCTTCTCCTTTCACAATGTTTTCAAACAAGCAAGCAAAGGGTAAAGACAGCTATTTTAAAAGAAAAATAAAACCCTTACAAGTCTCTTTTCTACCCTTGAAGTTCAGACTGAACAAACAGGACCAAACAAAACCTTTTAAACCAGGATGCAAAGACTTTGCTTTACACTTCAATCGATGGGGGGCCTAAGAGGACTCGAAAACCCAATCCGAAGTATTGCGAAGCCCATGAGCTAGCAGCAGTTATGAAGAAGTAGCAGCATGTTGAATAATGAATATTGTAGATGGAGAAGTAGCAGTCTTGTAGAAAAGGTGTTGGTTCATACGTCCACGGGGTAATTGCAGTAGCAGTTATCAGACAGTTAGATTGTTTGTGTATGCATTAAAGGTGTTTTTGACTTTGTTTATATATAAAGGGCTAGGAAAGTAACGTGCAGGGTATGTGAAAAATCCTGAATTGTAATGTGGTCTCTCTCCAGCCCCAATTGGAGTGTTATTCAGTAGTTTCACTATCCAATCGGCATTTTTATATTTAGGACACATCATTTGGTATCAAAGCATCACTATGACCAAGAAAAGGATAGAGAAAGTAGAAGCCAACGGTCAAGAGAAACGGAAGGCTATTTGTCGATGGAGGTCGATGTCGAGAGTAAAAACTCATGCACGAAGGGGTTCAAGGCTTTATTGAAGGAGATTATGAGCATCTTGACACATACTCGTGGTCCTTTCATTTAGACGGTGAAGCGAATCAATGGAAGTCACTTGGGAAGCATCTTAATGAGAACTCGAGGCCCAAGTTTGGGTCTACAGAGTACAAGAATTTTGAAGAAACTATTTCATATATTCAACCACAAGGGACAGTGAGAGAGTTTCAACAAGACTTTGAAAGGCTTGTTGATCAAGATGTTAGTTGGCCTCAAAGAGCTTCGATTGGAGCTCTTGTTGGCAGTTTGAAGAAAGAAATTGTTGCAGAGGTGCAATCCGCCAGACCCAAGACTTTGAGGAATTGTTTGTGGTGGCTTGAATGACAGATGAGAGGCTGTCCAGGAAGAAGAAGCAGGGAAAATCAGAAGCACAGAAGTTAACTTCCCCAACATAAACTGCAATTTCAGTGGCACAACCTATAAAATCCAACCCCTTGGGTTGAAATGCAGTGGTGCTGAGAGAAGGGATTATGCTTCAGCTTTCAGTTGTAATGAAAGATTCCACTTGGCCATCGGTGTAAAAACATCACAAGTCTGCGCAATTGAACGTGATCAAATATTGATTGAAGAAAACTCTGAAGACATATGTAAAGATGATCAGAAGCTAGAATGATAGGACTAAGAGGAGAAGCTGTAGGTATGATTGTGGGTCAAACTGGAGAGCTGGGCAAACTTTTCATTCCGACGAAGTATTCACAGGGCAGTACTGCAGAACATATATGGGCCCCTTCTAATTGAAAAATAAGATTCAATGAGGTCGTGGTGAAGTGGGGACTGCATGTTGAATATTGTGATACGGTGTTTGTGCATATGCCAGTGGGGTTAGTGCAGGAGCAGTTATCATACAGTTAAATTGTTTGTGTATATGCAGTCAAGGTGTTCGTGACTTTGTTTATGTAAAAAAAAGGCTTGGATAGAAACGTGCAGGGTATGTGAAAATTCCAAACTGTTCTGTGGTCTTTCTGCAGCCCCAATCGTGTTATTCAGTATTTCCATTACCCAGCCGCTATTTTTCTGTTCTGTATCCACCAAAATAGCTCATGTCTTTACGTTCTCGGGCAACCATCATGAACTTCAAGATGACTAAAAATGCCCATAGAAAACGAAACACGCATTAACCAAGACAAAAGTACCCACAGAGAAAATGAAACACTTTTGTCCCCATGGCAGCTCCTAGCCTCTCGAAAGACAGCTTTCAGCGTATCCGAGTCGTCCCTGAAGGCCAAATCATAATGATCCTCATAAAAACTAAAATTACGATATCTCCCGATTATAATTTATGGGATCAAAAAACAATAAATAAATAAATAACCCAGATTAAACGAGTGACTTCAGAAAGTTGAGTTTATCGTTCACTTTTCCATCAATTTATCACATACCAAACGAGTTTCAGCTCAACTCTCTAACTGTACAATACCATAAAGCCAAAAAAAATGTAAAAAGAAAAGAAAATTCTATCTCCTACAAAAAACAAATAAAAAGACCGTTAACCAAAAAAAAAAATACTTGCTTGCACCGTAAATTCATCTTCAAGTCCCAAGATATCATAATTACCTTCTTATGTGCGTGAACACGGATAATCAAGTTCCAGCGACTCGACAAGCCGTTAATTCTCTATTTTTCTCCAAGAATTTCAACCTTTTAGTCATCAATCAAAGCTCAAACAGAGCACCCTCAAGCAGATCCGCGTTCTTAACTCCAAAACCAAACTTACGCAGAATTCACGGCCGAGAAGGTCGAATTCCGGCGACCGGCGTCCGGCGTGGTTTCAAACCCAGAAGCCGGAGTCCGGAGAGATCAACAAAAGGAGGAGAGCTAGAGGCGTGGGATTATCCGGCGAGCACAGCGGTCAAGTCCGGCCGGTGAGAGAGAGAGAGTGAGAAAGCGTGCGAGCATGCGAGGGCTAGGGTTTCGCGCGTGTGCGGGCGGAAGGCGAGCGTGTCTCTGTGCGAGTGTGTGAGGTTAGGGTTTGGCACGAACGAGGCGTGTGTATAAGCGAGGGAAAGCGAAGAGTAAGGACGTGCGAGCAGAACTTGTCGCACGTGCGAAGTGCACGAGATTTGGGGGAATTGCTGCTTGTTGCAAGGTGGGGATCACGTGAGCCAGACTGCCAGAGACTTGTTGCTTTTCCGTTGTGCGGTAAGAACAACCATGCAAATGCAAATGCATGGGTTTTACGTGGTTTCTCGGATTGTTGTCCGAATTTGAGAATTTAAGGTGAAAGGACACGTTAAGGTTGTGTTTGTGAATATAACTCTTCGAAATTTTCAAACTACTTCATTATTATTTATAAATAATTATTTAATATTCACAAATTATACATTATTATTTATAAACAATTTCATTATTATTCAAATATGATCTGAGATATTCTTAACATCTAAACAGAATCTAAGTGAGTCTTATAATATTTATTATTGTCTATAAAAATATTTTAGACAACATAAAATGCATAATAAATATTATATGACCTACTTAATACATATATCAATATCAATTTTCTACTTGATGCCTTCAAGTCAGGGTCGGCTTAATACGTTCCGAGGCGTAAGGCTAAAATTTTGAGTGAGGTTATTTTTTTAAAAAGTAAAATTAAATAAATTTATTTTTATTTTTATATTATATTTTTATTTAAAAATAATTCCTATCGTTTTGTAAAGTAAAATTATTGATTAAGATTTATACCACATTTTTAATTAATAACCAACTTAATCTTTATTAGAAAATTTTTTATTTAGAGAGGATTTTATCAAACCTAGTTTTACAAGTACTTTAGACTCTTAGACGCAATTATAATCATTATTGTTAAATAAACATCTTACACATTTGAAAAAAAAGGGCCCTTGCTTCTTCAAAAGATTATACAAAAACCTTTTATGAACATTGAAAAATTAAATTTTGTTGTTTATAATTTTCACATTAATTATATATTAAACTAATAATTACAAAAGAGAAGTGTATTCTTAGAATGAGAATGGGTAAAATAATTATTA
The DNA here is from genome assembly GCA_003123785.1 of Pterocarya stenoptera. Lineage (NCBI taxonomy): Eukaryota > Viridiplantae > Streptophyta > Magnoliopsida > Fagales > Juglandaceae > Pterocarya > Pterocarya stenoptera. The sequence continues at coordinate 207,089 of QEOT01006572.1, forward strand.
TCTGTGATACTTTTAAAAACTAAAAATGATACAATATCTATTTGATCATGTTTATATTTTCATTTTCATTGAGTTAATTAAAGTTTTTTATTGGGTATATATATAATTTTTAAAACTTTACTTTATATTTTTTTTAGGGGGGCTTTTTTCCATTCACTACAACAAAATTGACTTTTAGGGACGAAAATATTTATGGATGAAAATTATTTCGTCCCTAAAAGTCTTTTTTTTGGGACGAAATTTAAAATTTAAATTTTGTCCCAAAAAATTGATGACTTTACAAAATTGTTCAAACGGAAAAATATCCGTTCAAACAGTATTTTCTGTGACGAAATAAAGCGTCTCAAAAAGTTTTTTTCGTTCGAACGGAAAAATATACATTTGAACGGAAAAATCTTGGCGGGGAAGTATTTTATTATGCTGGGAAAACTTCAAACCATTCGAACGATAAATATTTTTGTTCAAACGAGAAAAATTTGGTGTCAAAACCTGGCGGGAAAGTTTCTAAACCGTTTGAACGGAATATATTTAGTACAAACATATTCAAGCACCACATTTATACATTCGAACGTATCATATTAATCTACATACATAATTCAAAATATAAAAAATATATATCATATATACAAATTTATTAATTAATTTTATGTAATTAATTTAAAAATATTTTAATGATTTTTTTATGTTAAATAAGATTTTTAGTTAAATAAATATTATCATACACCACATAATATGAATAAATAATTATTTTAGAAAAGATAAAATATTTAATTTACAACTAAAGCAAATTATCAAAACACCATATCTATTGCCTATAACTATCACAAAAAAATAAATAAAAATAAAAAATAGAAACTACGACTGTGATGCGAGGTCTCTGCACACATCTTCTGCTACAGCTAATTGTCTCTCTACCTGTGCCAGTTTAGTACTAAGCATGACCTGAGTTGCATTATTGGCATTAATCTCTGTACGCAACTCGTTAACCTCTATACGTAACTCAGATATGCTAGCAATAATCTCTGTATGTAATTCAGTCATGGCACTATGCACTGCAGTATACACTGCATCGATCACCGCTGATGTATGTATGCCGATCTCAATACACAATATGTCGGCCATCTCTTGCGAGTAGATATGCGTGATGCCTCACCAGCCGATACTCCGGTCTTTCTTGGTTGTGCATCTCTCTGAATATCAGCCTTGTCGTCAGGAACAGGTCCACAAAAATGAAATCTCAAGTATCCGATGCTCCGTGACAGGGTGATGTTGTTGATTGGTCTCATCGGCTGGCGTAAACGCTCAACAACTCCTGGCACGACCAGGAATGTAGCAAAAATCGAGTGATTAGAATCCCGAACGGCAGTATATCTGTCGTAATGTACCGAGACTCTAATCGGATCCTCTCAAATATACACCCCACGAGGTCGATCGGAATGCCACGAGCGACCCATATCATAAATCTCGCTCGATCCATGCCAACCTCGATCTTGTGCTGCCGATGATCAATATTGTTGGCGATGATCAAATTCATGATCTTGAAGAAAGAAGATAAATTTACCTACTTAATGCTCTTCGTCCCATCGTATACTGGAGCATCTGGACCAATAATAAAGTCTCTGACCTCGTGATCAGTAAGTGTATTGATCTCATCTGTGTAAACTGGTGGATCGTCCTAAGACATCTCTGCATCACCTAAAGGATCAGACTCTTTAGGCGGCAAGTTCGGATAGGCATCGACCAGCTTAGGAATACCGAGATATGCAGTGAGTCCGTCTGCTGAAAAAATAACAGGCGCTCCTCAGACACAGATCTTGTATGCCCCTCCATCGTCTGGGTTAGCACCACCGAGCTCTTTATAAAACTCAGCAACGATCTCAATGTAAGAAAGCAGCTCAATTCCTTCTTCTCGCTGATCTAAAATTGGTGCCCAACCATGATCATTGAATACTGATGGGAGGGAATGACCCTCCCATATAAGAGCTGCAAAATTAGACAGATTTACCTGTCGCTCAAGTAAAACAGTCTGCTCGCAAACTGTTTGGATGGAAGGTTCCCCTGATCTACCACACTTACGGCCCCTATAAGACATTATAAGAACCTGAAATTTTAAAAATAAAATATATATATTCAACATTAGTGATAACCTTTAATATGAGAAAAGATTTACAAAGTTATATACTAATAGCAATTTAATAAATTAATTGATAGAACAATTCAATGAAACGATGAAAACAATTTAATAATAAGCTAACAAAAATTAAATATTTACGTTCGAACAATTTACGAAGTGGTCAAACGAAACGGTTCAAACCATTCGAAAGGTTAAAAAGTGTTCAAACGGTTAGGTTAAACGTCGTTCGTATGCTTTATAAAGCGTTCAAACAGAAAACAGATCTGACTCGCCATGGTTGAGTCAACTCAACGGGCATGGAAACGCTTAAAAACCCATTGTTTCCATGCGTTTCTTCGATAAATTACATAATATTCTTAATTTCTAAACATCCTACGGTGAATTTGTAGTGTTCTACGATGAGTATTGATGAAAAAATATAATTTTTCTACTAAAACGAATAAAACCAAAAAAATAAATGGTAAAATAATGTTTAAAGTACATACCTTTGCTTACGAGGAAGAGATGTTGACATAGGCAGTGATTACAGTGGCAGACAGCGGCGTAAGGACGGCGTTCAAACGTATTTTCTCCTTTTCAAACGGTGGGGACGGTGGCGTGGAGGTGGTTCTGCAGCTTCTGCTCGACCTAACTTATATGTCCAGAACCATTCTAACGGAATATTGAATCGTTCGAACGGTTTGAATTATACGTTTGAACGTTAGTATTTATTGTTTAAACGATATTTGTAAAAAGTTTAGTAAAAATTTGAAAAATGTTCTAAAGACGTACCTCGATAAAATAAAATAAAATAAACCTAAGTTTTCATACTAATGGTCATGGTAAAGGTACTGACAAGCTAAATGTCACCACATTCTTATCCATTTTTTAAAGGAAAATTCCAACCCTGTTTACTTTTTAATTCAGGAGGAGTCATGTCTGTCTAAGCCACCATCTTCTCAACATGAGGCGATCGGACCATTGACATAAAGGCCACACCAATCAAATCAAAAAGTTAAAATTTTCCATGTTTTTAATGTCTTTGAATCTTGATAATATTCTAACAAGTGGGATTCAAATTGAGTGAGGTTCAATCCCTTGTAATTAATAAACGGAAAAGGATTGTGATTGATATTAATGTTTCTAATGTCTTTGAATTTTGACTGATTGTATTTTTTGTTTTGTTTATTTTTATTTAATAATTAAGAAAGTAATTATTAGTGAATTAATATTTTTTTAAAATAATATTTAATGATGTATAAAAAATATTTTAAAAAAAAGAAAAACAAAAAGATTTTACACTTATCGGTCTAGTTTCTCGGTTTGCTCTCTTGGTCCACGTAGCATTGTCCCTAATTAGTCTTTATCTCATTTACTACTAGTTGGTCTATATCCCTCCAATTTTGACTTACAAAGAAAGAGCTAGTCTTGAATCTAAACAACACAATATGATTGACCAAAGAATAAGAGCCTTTGTTTGGTTACAAATAATTTTTTTAGTAAGTTTGAAAATTCCAAACCAAACATCTTCAAATCTACTGAAATTGTCCAATTGCAAACAAAAATTATTTTTGAAAAATAGTAATCAAACATCTTTCCACCTTGATCTATCTACTAGTATCAATCCATTCATATAATATATATCATAATATATTATATAGTATATATAGTACTATATTAGTATATAGTATATTATATTATATTAGTTTATACTTAACTAATATATATCATAATAGTATATATCATAATATATTACTAATAGTATATAGTACAAATATACTATAACTATATGATAGTATATATTACTAATACTTTCACATGTTATAGTTTTCATATAATGATGAAAATAAATATTTGTAACATATAAGGAGATGTGTTCAAACGTTTTATGAATTTTCGTTCGAAGGCTTTATTTTCGTTTGAACGGATATTTAAACATTTGAACGGTTTATTGGCAGTGGTAGGAAAAAATCCCACCAATTAACTACTATAGATTACCATTCAAATATTTTTTGGAATCATTTGAACGGTTTCTTGCATTAGTGGATATATAAAACTCTAATTAAACACTACTGGATTACCGTTCAAATGAATTATTTCTGTTCGACCAGTGTTGGAGAAATTGGAGCTCGCAGGAAAATTGGCGCGCTTAGCGTTTTCGCATTCAACCAATACTTTATTTACGTTTGAATGGTAATTCATAACTTAAAATCTCACTGCACGCCCTCAATTCCTCATTTTTCTTTCCTCATTTCTTTTCTTCTCCGTTTTCTCTCCAAATTCTTCCATATTCTTTACACAATCATTCAATCTATCATAATACAAAGAGGATTGCACACTAATTTTGCTTAAAAGGTATGACTTTCTTTTTTCATTTAACTTCAAATTCTACATGATTTGATTCTATATTTTTATATATATATTTTGTAGGTGTTTATTGGATTAAGCACAAAACTTGCATTGTGTAGTTGTTTATTAGATCAAACACAAAATATATAGTTGTGTAGGTGTCTATAGTTTATTAATTTTATAGTTTATATATATATGTGTGTTGGTGTTATTAGATTAAACACAAAATATGTTTGCTAGAGGGTTGTTATTCGAAGTATATATGTTGTATGTTTGTAGTGTTTTCTGAATATGAGTTTGTGATAAAAGTGAGATTGTGTTTGGTATGAATGGACTGGTTTCTAGATTGATAGCGTTCAAACACAGTAATATTCCGTCGAACGCATAGAAGAATTCGAACGGTCATTTAAGTGTTCGAACGGTTGTGCTCAATATGTTAGATAAAATTAAATATGTTATGACTTAAAAATAATAAACATAAGAATTATTAATACTTAAACTCATATTAATACTTAAAAGATAATAGTTGGAAAAACTATCTTACAATTAACTTAAAAATTTATGAACTTAAATTATAAATGACTTAAAAATAGTTGGTGATTCTTGTATATTCTATTATAGTATCATCTTGTATTCTAAACGTTTTACATTATTGTTGTGTTTTAATATTGTATCTTCTACTTGCCATTGAAATAAACCTTAGACTCGTTCAAGAGTTATCAATCATGTTGAACGGTTGATTGATAATTCTTGAATTGTCCAGAGTGGACAGTTTGTGATTGTAAAATCATTCTCGCAAACTATCAAACTATATCTGTTGCATCCGACATTATGATTTTGGTAGAGTCATCCCTTATTGTTATCTGGATATGCAGTTTCAGTGATGGTGCATCAACGTATTACTCGTCAGTGTGCATGACGAAACGAGCATATTTAGAGAACTATGGGGAGATGCTGCCGAAATTTTGTTGGACGTGACAGATAATAGTTGGTAGGTTGGCGATTATGATCTTACAATCCCGAATGGGATAGGACCAACTATTCGGTGAAATAAAGAAATTGCACAATATGTTAGATAATTGTTTGTTAATGCATGTGACTGTTTGCAATAGGATATTAGACAAGGATAAGAGTTGGATGCAAGTTAGAGATTGGTTGGGTGAAGATTACAATGTATATGCTGAAAGAGTTAAGAAATTTTTAGAGTTCGCATCATGTACAATTAGTAGTGACGGTTGTATTAGATGCCGATGCCGATTTTGCAAGAATTTGCGTTCTCATAACATAGAGTTGGTGAGGGAGCATCTGTTTGTCAAAGGTATTGACCAAGGTTATACCGATTGGGTCTTACATGGAGAACCGTATCCAACGTCATTCGAATTTCGAGATCAAGAAGAAGACATCAATGAAGATATACATCCTGAGGTTGTTGGTGACGATCCCAAAGAGGATATAGAGTAAATGTGGGCGACATTCGTACGGAATGTTTATGGATGATAGTGGAACAAATCCATCAAATTCAAATGATCCGTGCCATAACACTTTTACCCATTTGTGGAATGATTCACAACGTGAGTTATATTCAGGGTGTAGAAGGCACAGTAAGTTGTCATTTATAGTTAGACTGCTTCATATAAAATCCATGTGAATATATATTAAAGTTGTCAATATGCTGCTCGAGCTGTTTAAAGAGGCACTTCCATCAGACAGTATTTTACCTCGCAACTTCTACGAAGCAAAACAGTTGAAAAGAGGACTCGAGTTTGATTACAATCTAATACATGCATGTAAAAGAATGATTGTGTGTTATTTTGACAAGAAAATGAGCAATTGAACGAGTGCCTCGATTTGCCATGAATCAAGATGGACAACTGAGAAGCAGAATGTGACGTGGAAGGTTGTACGTCACTTTCTATTGATACCTAGATTACAACGGTTATTCATGTCACGTTCAACGGCTGTGGATATGACATGACACTTATCATCTTGAGTCAAGAATGATAATGTGTTGTCACATCCTGCAGACTCTCAAGTTTGAAGAAATTTGACTTGGAACATCCATGGTTTGCTGAAGAACCTCGTAATGTTCGACTTGGGTTAGCAACAGATGGATTTAATCTGTCTGGGAACATGAGTACTAGTCATAGTACTTGGCCAGTTGTACTTATGCTATATAATCTACCACTGTGGAAATGATGAAAGATACATATTTCATGATGAGTTTGCTCATTCCAGGTCCGAGATCACCGGGAAATGATATAGACATACACTTACAGCCATTGATAACAGAATTGAAAGATTTATGGGAGAATGGGGTATTAACATTTGATTCATCAATAGGAAAGTCGTTGAAGATGCATGTTGCGTTGTTATGGACAATAAATGATTTTCCTGCTTATGGAAACTTGTCAAGTTGGAGCACTAAGGGGAAATTGACATGTCCGACTTGTAACAAACATACCCAATCTGAATGGTTTACGTATGAGACGAAACTATGCTTCATGAGTCATCGCCGATTTTTACCTGGTGACCATAGATAGCGTGGAAATGGTAGGATGTTTGATGGCACTATTGAATGGGGGCACCCTCCACCATTCTTGTCTGGCGAAGATGTTATTGCATAGTTTGTGAATGTCAGAAGTAATGATTTTGGTAAAAAATAACGAAAAAGAAAACGAAGTACGAATGAATTGAATTGGACAAAGAAGAGTATATTTTTTGAACTCTCCTACTGGTCGACGTTAAAATTGCAGCACAGTCTCGATATTATGCATATTGAAAAAAATATATTCGAGTCCGTGTTAGGAACGTTGATGTCAATTGAAGGTAAAATGAATGATAATATAAACTCACGGAAAGATTTAAAACAATTGGAAATTAGACATGAAATTCACTTGCAACAAAGTGGTTCATCTGTTTACATACCAATTGGGTGGTATACATTGTCAAGGAATTAAAGGGTTATATTTTATGAGTGGTTGCAGAAGATTAAATTACTAAACGGGTATGCCTCGAATTTAACAAGGTGTGTGCGAACAAATGACTGAAAAATTACTAGACTAAAAAAGCCATGATTGTTATGTATTTTTACAACGTAACTTGCCTGTTGGTATCCGTGGATTCTTGACCAGAGATGTGTGAGTTGCGTTAATTGAGTTGGGTGCATTTTTTAAAGATTTATGTGCTATAATGTTGAATGTTGAAGTTTTGGATTGTATAGAACGAGAAATTGTACTAATATTGTGTAAATTGGAAAGTATTACCCACCGTCATTTTTCGACATAATAGTTTACTTAGCTATTCATTTGTCACGTGAGGCTCAACTTACAGGATCAGTCCAGTATAGGTGGATGTATCCCATTGAACGGTTTCTTGAAAAGTTGAAAAGCACAGTGAGTAATAAGGCCCGTCCAGAATGATCGATTACAGAAACACATATTGATGATGAGTGGCATACATTCTATTCTAAATACTTCCACAGTGTTGATACAAGGTTTGATCAGCCAGAAAGAAACTTTGATGTTGACCAAGCAAGACAACAGAATGAATTTTTTGTATTTTTTCAACAAATACGTCCACTTGGCGCTCAAGGCGGTTATGATTTCTGTGAAAGGGAGTTGGAGAAAACTCAGTGGTACATACTAAATAATTGTCCAGAGATAGAAAGCCACTTGAAGTAAGTTCAACTTGATTGTTAATTAATCATTCAATTTACTTATTAAACAAATGTACGAATATACTTATTGTTGGTAATTTTTACTTTCAGTGATCATATTAACGCACTCAAAGAACTGTGAGTAAATGATATAGACTAGAGACATGAACAGGAGTTCTCGAAATGGTTTGAACAACGGGTAATGACATTAATACAGATGCAATTCTGTACTAACATATTTAAAATAGAGGGGAACAGTTGAACGATTGAATGTTTATACTTTATTTAATATGTAGGTTGTACAAATGCATGCGAGTAATCTGAACGATATATTAGACGAACTATATGCACTGGCGCGTGGCCCATTGAGATGCGTTGCTCGATATTCTACATGTATTTCTCGAGAAAGTAGGTATCACACAATTGGTCGAGAACTTTATAAGAAAACATAAAATAGTGGTGTCGTTATCGAAGGGAGTCATGATGGAGACAATGCTAATTTCTATGGAGTTATTGTAGATATAATTAGACTTAGTATGAGGGGGAGCTTGTGGTTTATATATTTAAGTATGATTGATAGGATTTAAGCAATCCTCGAAGGGAAAAATGCCAGGATGAATATTTTCTAAGTATTAATACATCTAAAAAATGGTATGAAGATGATCTTTTTATTTTGGCTTCCAAAGCATCTCAAGTATTCTATTTAGACAATCCTCAGTTAGGAAATCAATGGCAAGTAGTACAAAAGTTTTCTCCCAGAAATATTTATGACGTCATCCCTGAGGCGGAAGGATAAGAAGAAGAAGATGATCCCTCTACTCAAGAAGCATACCAAGAGAGTCAACATACCTTAAACTTATTTGTGGATTTAAACTAGTATGAGATGATCCCATTACATAGGAAAGATATTGAGGCTGAAATAGTTGAGGCGACAATTGATCAAAGTGTTGAGTCATCTGAAGTATCTACAGATGATGAGACCAAATCTATAAATGAAATTGATACAGATGATTGACCGGTTTTGTATTCACATTATACAGTATCTCGCAATCATGCCACCAAAAAGGGAGGAAGTTCGCATCTCATCTCCACCTGTTCTTAGCTCTTCGTCTGACTCACCATTAGAGATTGACTTTACAGAACAAGGTAAATATCTAATACTCATTTTTTCAATTAAGATATATGATAATTAATACGGGGTAAATAACTAATATTATTTTATAGAGATAACAGTACAATCTTGTCACGAACGAAGCGCTGCTAGAGGCGTGACATTGGAGAAATATCGTAAAATAGGTAAGATTAAGGTTAACATTCCTGACGAACATACCAGAGGAGAGGGACAACAAGCAGCTTGGCTTGCATCGCATGTGGGTGCTCTTACAGGGACTTGTGCACCTTTGGTTACGAGTTCATGGCATAAAGTCTCGCAAGATGTGAAAGAGCTTATAAAGAAGCATTGTTTGGTACGTAATATTTAAATAATAAATTTATATTGATATGATTTAATTTTCTAAATGATAATATCTTTGTGTATATACTTTTTCAATGATCACTTCGAACTAAATTTTGGTCGGAGAGATGAGCATAGGACTGTCGAAGAGTTGATGTGTAATGCATTCCGCAAGTATAGACGAGGTGTCATGAGCATTACAATAAGTACGAGAACAAGGAAGATGCACGCCAGCATCCTTTTCAGGATGTCTGACCTGAAGAATGGAAAAAAACTTTATGACATGTTTGAGGATCCATCATATAAGGTAAAGTAAATGAATTCTTTGTGTCAGATTTGTAATTTTCACTTACTAACATTTACAACTTCTATGCAGAAGCAAAGTTCTATAAACAAATGAATAGATCAAAATTGAAGATTCATTATCATGCAGGCTCAAGATCTTTCCATTGCCTCTCTCAGAAATTGGTAATGTACTCTTTTTATTTATTTATTTTATGTATTCTATATAGTTTATTTTTAATATTGACTTTATATCTTAACAATGTCTCTTGTAGAAAGAGTCAAACACCAATTGTGATCTGACAAAATTATATGCTGCATCACATACTAATAGTAATGGAGAGTCGACTCATCCCGATGCTAATGAGAATTATGTAAGTATTATAATTTCTTTTAATTAAACATATTTTAATTATTGTGTCAATATTAATTTCATATATTGTGTGTAGGATAAAATGGTTATCATCCGTGCTGAAACTGCATCAGATTAGAATTCATCAACAAGTGATGTTGAAATTTTTACACAAGTTCTGGGTCAACGTTCAGGATATTTAAGGGATTTGGGTCGTTGTGTAAAGCCTTCAGGCTCTACAACGTCAAGCACTACTTCCATTGCGTTAAAGAATGCAAATTCTAGAATCGAAAAATTGATTGCAAAACAGCATGAGTTAGAGGCCCAATTGACGAAACAAGTAAACATGGAGATGCGCACAAAACAGCAAGAAGATCAACAAAGAGAGATGCAACTCCAAATGCAAAAGCAACAAAGACAGATGCAGCTTCAAATGCATATGCTTATGCAACAATTCAGGCCTCCAAACAATTAATTTTCTTTAGAAGTGTTTTTGCATATTGAACAATTATATATCATGTACTGATAATTTTGTTAGTATTATTAGTATTTTATTTATTTAGTTCTAACTTATTAGATTATTTTTATTTATATGGAACAATTTGTAATATATTTTTGAAATATAAATATCTATTTGGTTTTAAATTAGTATTGTCCATGAAAATAATAACCATTCGAACTCTCATCAAACGTTCGAGCATATATAAATTGGACATAACCGTTCGAATATCACATGTTAGAGTTCGAATGGTAAAAAGTTGCGCGCCGTTCGAATAGGCAATACACTATTTGCATTCGATCGACCAGCCATGAAGTACCCGTTCGAACAGTCCCTACTTGTTTGAACGTTATTTTAGACGTTCGAACGACTTTTTGAGACGAATTTAAATCATCCCAAAAAAAAAAATCCATTCGCACGCGATCGAACGATCCAGTTTAATTTCGACCCAAAAGATATTTTTTGGGATGATTTTGTGATTTTCGTCCCAAAATATATTTTGGACCAGTTTTATTGGAACGACCTTGGACTTTTTTTTTTCTTCTCAAAAGATGTTTTGGGACGAAATTCTAGGATTTTGGGATGAAAATTTTTGTCCCAAAATACCTTTTTTGTTGTAGTGATTAGGGTCTTAGGCAATTACCTAACTCGCCTAATGGAAGAGTCGGCCCTGCTTCAAGCTCGAACAATAACTCGAAAAAAACTTCTTTGTTTTAACATTACTTCAATTTGAATGGCAAGTTGTTGCTTGATAAATCTGCCCGTCTCTAATGTCATACACTTGGAATGCAAATCTCCCACAAAAATAAAAATATAATCCAAATCACGCCTAACTTTTCAATCCTTTATCTAATGTTTCATTTTTCTTGAAATTTACTCAGGTCTGGTTTGGATAGAGAAATGCTTATATTTTATCTTATTTTTATCTCATCTCATTTCATTATTCAATAAGATCATCAGTCATAAGCCAATAACCTTCTAGCAGAATGGTCCTACCTATGGTCCTTAGGGACCATTATAATTAATTATGGCTGGGGGTTGAAAGTCCCCTAATT
>QEOT01006572.1:218856-243967 GCA_003123785.1 Pterocarya stenoptera
AGATCATCAGTCATAAGCCAATAACCTTCTAGCAGAATGGTCCTACCTATGGTCCTTAGGGACCATTATAATTAATTATGGCTGGGGGTTGAAAGTCCCCTAATTAATAGGGTTGGTGTCCCTAAAAAAATGCCTAGAAAAAAAAAATAGGCGACTCAAAAAATGTTGAAGGACAACAGTTCCACAATGCCAGCCATTTTTTCAAAACATGCTGTAAATATTAGGAAAAGAAAAACAGTATATGAAAACTTATTGTTCGAGTAAGCTAAGAAGAATCCTACTAAAACATATGGCATTGCCCTACCATAAATATCATTAAGTATATATGTTACTCTACTAAACATTTATCATGAAGTTACACTTTGATCAAGGCCATTAATGAGGCATTTCCTCTGATATATTGTACCTTAAAACCCTCACTGATGTAACCGTGTATTCAATGAACAAATGAAACTGCCATCATAGTTTCTTTTCCAATTAATACAGCATCGTAGAGACAACCCTTTTCCATGAGATCTCATGCTCTCGTTTTGTTTCTCTCTTCACACTCCACAAAACACAAACACACACACATGAGAGGAGGCATCCTTGAAGTGCTTCTTGTTAATGCTGAAGGCATTAGACACACAAATCTTATTGGTATAATTCCTTCTCTTCTTACTGGCTTTGTGCAAAGAATGCTGCATTTTTTGTTCTGTCATTTTTCTTCCTGTCAAAGACAACATTTTCCCTCCATTTCAGGAATCACTAACAGTTTGAATTTGATCATATCATCATAGGACCCCAATCGTATTATGTCGTTCTCGAATGTGGAACTCANTCAGGAATCACTAACAGTTTGAATTTGATCATATCATCATAGGACCCCAATCGTATTATGTCGTTCTCGAATGTGGAACTCAAGTGCATAGAAGCAAAGTATCATCAGGTTTAGCTCATGCTGTCGTTTTCCAATATGTTGCTGTACCCATGGAAACCAAATGCTAGTCCTATTAACAAAGTTTCATTGTGCAGGTGAAGATGATAAGGCTTGGTGGAATGAAAAATTCCTATTTGAGCTCCCTTTGTATGATTGGAAACNAAGTGCATAGAAGCAAAGTATCATCAGGTTTAGCTCATGCTGTCGTTTTCCAATATGTTGCTGTACCCATGGAAACCAAATGCTAGTCCTATTAACAAAGTTTCATAGTGCAGGTGAAGATGATAAGGCTTGGTGGAATGAAAAATTCCTATTTGAGCTCCCTTTGTATGATTGGAAAAACATGACACATCTCAAAATAAGAATCATGGACACAGAATTCCTCACAGACAGTGCATTCCTCACTGACAGTGCATTTATTGGTGAAACAATGTAATGTCTTTTCCTTCAGCCATAGGAGGTTTATTATACTAGAATTGATGCTATGTTTTTGCTTCCCGAGTGTTTGTTCTAGAATTAAACCTTTTATGAGCCTAAGAGTAGTAAATATAAGGAGTGTTTTGCTAAAATTGGTATGGAGATGAACCCCTAGGGGTTGGCTCAAGTGGTAAAGTCCTTTGGCCTGAGAGTATACTCCCCCCAAGTCTAAAGTTCAAATCCCCTTAGGTGCAAATACTTTCTAGGAGCCATTGGACTGAGAGATTTTCTCATTAAATTACCCAAGGTACACTTGCGGAAAACTCTTTGCCGATGGCCTGTGCACTCCCGGGATTAGTCTGGATGCTGTTCCTAAACACTCGGTGCCAATAAAAAAAAAAAAACAATTGGTATGGACATGGTGACTAACATGGTGAACAATCCAAATCTCTTTTAAGTTTCTCCAAAAGATTAATCTTTTGTGTTTGATCCAATTTGCATTGCAGGATTTACCTTGGTGGAATAGTTTTAGAGGGAGTTGACAGAGACTTTATAGAAATAAAACCGGCTCCATATAATGTGGTGCTTGAAGATGATACCTACGAAGGCCAGATAAAGATCGGGATTAAGTTCATTGCGAATGTAAGAATTAGTGGCAATAGATTAAAGTCTCATTGTAATTCTTGTCGTTGATTTTGCATAATTAAGCAGCCACTAACTTTTGCAGAAAGAAGTAAATGTAGTAGAGTCAGGAGATAACATTGAAGAGGAAAACGAGCCAACAAAATCCATATGTAGCATCCTTGTCAAATTATGGAGAAAATCATGGGGAAGCTCTTGTTTTTCTGTAAACAAAAGGACTCCAACAGTAAGCAGAAAAATTAGATGAATCGTATAGATGTTTGATGGGGAGATGAATCGAAGCAATATCAAAGCAAATGTTTTTTTTTTCCATTTTCTTGTATGTTCTTTAACATTTGATTATTGTATCAAACGTTGCCAATCATGTTCGAAGTTGGTATTAGCATATTTCAAGCATGTTGAAAGTTTTCGGTAGTTTTTACTTTGTGGCTCTCTCTCTCCAAATGTATTTAACATCACAAGAACGAGTATCAGCTCCAAAGTTCTCTTGTACAATGACATCTTTCTTTTTCTTTTTCTTTTTTTACAAGTAAAATGGCATCTTTGAAAGAGATAGGAGATGCCGAGTCCTCAAGTAGGTGCGGACTCAAGGTGGTCTTTAGACGATGCTTATTCCTTACTAAGGAGTATGCCCCCCATTCAATTTTTCACAAGAGCAGAACAGCTTCTGTTGTGCATGTCATGAATTTTCAATTTCCAAAACTTTTTCCAATCTAACGTTCATCGAGCTGAGGTCCTAAATTTAGCGTTCGACTTGGAAAGTTTGCAAAAACAAAGCACCACTTGGGTAAAATTCTTCCCCCAAGTATACTCATAATGTCGCCTTGGAAAGCAAAATCAATAGTGTGAAAAGGGCAAAGTAGAACACACGTTGTGTACTATTGAAGTCTATCCAAAGGGGGCTAAAATAATAGGACAAAAGTGACGTTTCCACTTCAAATTATAGGAGCCAAGAAGCCTCAGACAGGTCTGGATCCTCACTCAAACCCACAAGGAGGTTACTATCAGGATCCCATGTGAGAGACAGAGAAAGCTGAGTTCTCCAACAGCAAAAACAACTCAGCGCCTAAACCTATATGTTCATATAGCACATATTTGGAATGCATTTTTAAGAATTGAAACGAGGCCCAAAGGTCCAGAACTAGAGGGAATTCCATATTCGGTTTCTCAAATTAGAATCAACACCACAGGAAAAGTAAAAGAAAGGGAGAAGAATGTACACTCAATAGGAGCATGGACAGTTTGCTTAAGTAGTGCACAATGCACTTCGAACCACCCAAAAAAAAATAAAGAAAGATAAAATTACAGATGCAATTCATTCCACTTGGGAGAAGAAAACGGTCTTAACCATGTTATATTTCAAGAAAGAATGGAAAGTTTTTCATCAGTACATATTTTTCTTTTGTGGTGCTCAAACAACTCCTACAATAACAGACGATAGCAAAATGAGCATTGCCCCTTCCACCAGTTATTGATTTATTTCTAGTATAATCAACAGTGCTGAACTGATATTACAACAATCATAAACAACCTAGGCACAATTCCACTTCTAAGCTCAAAGCAAAGTGATCAACCCACCAATTACTACTACCCCTCTAGTCCAATTGGACTCAAAATGTGCTGTTTCTTTGGTTGTAAAGCATTCTCCTAAAAGAAAGCCAGCAAAATCAATACGAATTCATGTGTAAGTATAAAAATGAATCAGAAAAGATCAACAGCCACCACTAAGAAAAGCAATGGATTCCATAACCATTAAGTGCAAGTGAGAGCAAAACCTGGTCAGAGTGAGGTTCAGAGAAGAGAAAACCCCAGGTTCCTGGGATGAAGTTCAAAGCTGTATGGCATAGCTGCATAGTCATGAGTTCTATGCTCTACATTAGCACAGCTATTGTTTCAAAAACAGAGAACCAAATAGAAAGAGATTAACATAGCAAGAACAAGGTGTTAATGAGCAAATATGATCTCAGAGTGTACCAAAGCATTAATCCCAAATCAATGGCAACTAATAGGATTGAAATTTGAAATGGCAACCAATACCAAGCTGAACATTTCAAGATTTTTTACTCCATACAGAAGAGGTCTAACATATCTGGGATCTCTCCAAAATACTAAAGTAAGGCTCCATGTTGAGCTCTTCTTTAAATTAACGGGTAAATTTGACTTCAAACCCAGTGCCCACTCCACCCCTCTACAGGCCTTCATATTATAAAAGTAAATTTAAAAAACTCTTGATAATACTGACTGTAAAGACGTTCATCTGTTTTATTACAAGTCATACTTTAGATGCGAAATTGACCATAAACAGCCCAGCACCCTACAGAGAGCCATTACCGCATCAAAACTATCATACACGAACCGGATATGAATCGTCCATCAAAGATGACACTCCCCAAATTTAATTTTATATTCAAACTAGCTGATTTCTGAAAAGCACATCACAATACGAGTTCTAAGGATATGATGAGCACAACAAACCAAGGGAAAATAAATATCAAATAATAACTAATAATAACTAATAATAGCAGTTTTACAGCACAGCTTTTATGAGGGTAAGTCTAGAAAAGCACCAGAGATAAGCGATAATAAGTAAACATGAACTACAGGAAAATGAGCTTAAGTTCCAGACCCTTCCTTTCAAAATTACAGCAATATATTTGCACAAAAGTTATACAGCCATATGTTCATAGTGTTTGTCATTCTGTCAGATGCATCCACAGATTGGCATTTTACTTCTTTGAATACTCAGACAACTCAAAATCATTCTGAACAAAAGCATTCAAAACACTTCTCAGTTCCATAAAGATTGTTCACATTGAAAAGGCACAAATATTAAGAAAGGGGCAATAACTCTTCCCCCACTTTTGTATACTAACATTCCAAACTAGCCTTTAATTTAAAGGTGCAGAGGTACACTAACTTAATACAATTATCGTGAAGGCAAAAGGTATTTTCCTCCGCCACAATTGATGGTTTTTTAAATAAAGAGGTCATTTTCCTCAAAAAAAAAAAAAAAAAAGAAAAAAAACAGAAGGTATTTTGGTAAAAAGAACCAATTAACTTCTTGTATTTGGCTTGTCTTGTTTATGTCTCTTTGAGCTATGCCTTGCGTGTTTTTCAATAAAATTCTCAATTACATATACAAAAAGATTAATGTATTTAGCAATGGGAAAAACACTTTGAGACACTCATAAATGGATAGGTGAACCCCCTTTTCTGGAAGAAGAAAATATGTAAACTTTCAATGCACACGCACGACCCAAAATTGTTCACGCATAGGTTTGCATGTAAATGTGCGTGTACATATACAAATGTATATATGTTTATATGCATAATATGAGGAGATGTGCATGAGCATTTGCCTGCATGTGTGTGTGCGTGGGTGTGTGAGTGTGTGTGTGTGTGTGAGTGAGAGAGAGAGATCAAACCAAAAGTTGATGAGCGTGGAACAGCTACAGATCATTCTTGAGATATTTTACTGAGATCAATTGTTAAAGTGAAACAATATCTCTATATATATACTAGCACCCAAACTTAACTCGGAAAATGCAGAGTCTGGATGGGGGTGATTTATGGGTTAGTAGTCAGGGAGGCTTGAGACTCGATTGGATGGGCTGGGTGAGAACATTATCTTCAACTTCTGTCACAAGGACTGCACGACTCCAAAAAATATCCCTCTCAACAGTTTCTTTCATCATCAAAGGCAAGAAAGGCAATAGTAATCTTGATGCCAATTATGCATACTAATTAGAACCTTCAATTACCTGCCAAGGGATTGCTATACTCCAGCCAAATTAAGAATGAAGTAATCGTGTTATCAGTTATCATCATCCATGGCACCAGTGTAGGTGAGGTCAGTCCGCCTCACCCTCACTGCCCCCTTGAGCCAGCTGGATGCTTGAAGATTACCATGGTCACCATTACCTATCACAGCAGTGTTACTCGATGATGGCCCACATCCTGCGCCATCTTCCAAGAGAGTCCATGGGTCAATTTCCATATCATGATCCAGCTGCAAAAGCGAAGGCTTGAACTTCCCTGAAATGTTGGTCGCAGTTCGTGCCAAAAGACCCGTATTCCTCTGAGGAGGGCATGAAAGAGCTCCAGGTAAGGAGATGCTGGATTGACGCAAAGCAGTGCCAGCAAAAGGGACAGATGGTGGCTGGCAAGAGACAGAGCAACGAACAGAAGGAAGAAGAATTGGCATTGCAGTTTGAATTCGCAACCGAATTGTGTCAGGCAGTTGCATCCGATACAAGTCATTCTGCGTTGGTTGATAACATGTTACACAGAAAGATCATTTTAATCCACTTGACAATGTGGTCAACTTTAATAAATGAAGATTGGAGGAAAACGCCTGGGGCACTAAGTATAATAATTTGAAGATAGAGAAAATTGAAGAAAGAAAGAAAGAAGAGAACTTCTAAGTATGCCCACTATATGTAGCTGATCCTTGCCATTAAGTGTTGAGGATTATTTCCTTTTCAAGTATATTAGAGATATTGTTAATCACTGTAACACATGATACACATTATGGATACTACAATTTGATGGATGATCTACGGGAGTTTGGACCTCCAATGTGTATCTTCTTAAAAGTAATTATTCTTGGACCCCGAGCGTATAGTGTAAGACCACTTTATAATTTACAGACAACTTTAAGTCACGTTATCCGTGCAACACATCTACTAACATATTTTGGCTTTTTCCTACTTTTTTTCATTTTATTTATATATGTTTAAATATTTATTTGGGACGGGTGATAAGTAGATGTTTCTTGATTAACATGAAAGTGGATTCGAACCCAGGCTAGTACTACCACTTTTCAGAAGGTAAGCGTTTATATAGTCAAGAAAACAAATTAATATTGAATAGTATGCTGTAAAGAATCAAACCTGCAGAGCCTCTGCTACCTCACAATCAAATCCAGAAGATTCTTTGGTAAATTCACTGCTCGACTTGGAGTCAGGCTTTGACCTCAGCCAACTAGGCTGGCAACTACTCAACAACCCATGCAAAACTAACAGTAACCGATCAAAGAGACTATCGCCAGAAAAACCTGCCAAGGCCGCTGAAGAAGCTTCTGCAGGGGACTCCACCTCCATCGTGGATGCATAACCCTGTGTTTGATAAAATGAAAGGTCTGCATCTTCATACACAACTCGATTTCCAAGGAGACGAAGTATTATGGGGGCAAGCATTTGCCTCATATTCCGCCCAGATGGTTCCCTACCAATTTCATATAAGAAACTCAGCCATGATTGTGTATCAGCTATTTCATTCTCTTAAAATATTAATGAATTACTCATAACAAAAATATACTAATGAGCTTCTATGCACAACCATTAGCAAGAATCTTTTTTCAAGCACATACTTTTCTACTGTTAAATAGAAAAGATTCATTTAGCAATAGGGACGTGAAATTTCACCCAGCAGAATGTACAGGTCCCAGAAAAGAACTGAGGGAACATGAAAACTACTGGAATCACTAAATGTACGACATTAATCAACCTGCCAAATCAAGCTCATGGAATCACTAAATGAAACATGTATAGAAACACAGAGAAGAAGGGACATGATCCCTTCGTGGGCACAGTCAATCTTTGATACTCGCATCTTCTCCTTTTTGCCAATGATACTCTCATCTTTTGTGGAGCAAATCATGGGCACATTCAATCTTTGAGGGCTCTCCTTTGTTTTGAAGCTGTCTCTTGTTTGAGAGTGAATCTTGCAAAGTCTTGAATTGGTATTGGTGGGGGCAGTCCCCAATGCAGTGAATCTAGCTCGCCTCCTAGGATGTAAGGTATCTTCATTCAAATTGGAGGAGATTTGGAATGCTGTGATTGAAAAGGTGGAACGTAGATTGGCTTCTTGGAAGAGGTTATACTCGTCTAACGGGGATAGGCTTGCTCTTATCCAAAGTACCCTTTAATCTACCTACATATTTTCTGTCCTTGTTCCCGCTCCCTACAAAGGTAGCAATCGTATTGAGTGTCAACGATATATATATGGCAGTAAAGATGTATATATGTATAGGAGACCATTTTGTTAGACACTAGGCTGCTGTACAGTTTCCCTATTTAGATTGTTTCCTTACTTAGATTGTTACCTTATTTACATATTATTTGTAGGCTGTAATTAAGGGAATTCTAAGCCTTTTAATAAGGAAACTCTCGATTGAGAGGTATTCAAACCAATTTGACATGGTACCAGAGCTCACACTCTAAAATTTCTGGGGTATTTTTTTCTTGTTGTCGGCAGTCTCTGTTCTTGGGCCGACCTTTCTGGTGCTGTCGACAATTTCTGTTCTTGGGCCGGTAGCTTCTGTTCTTGGTGGTCGGCACTTTCTGGTGATCTTGGGCTATCGACGTCTACCCTCTCAAAGTTTACAATTTGACTCTCCGTATTCTCGTTTGTTTGGTGTTCCTCCCGAGTATAATTCTCTTCATATATTTGGTTGTGTCCGTTTTGTTCACTTGCCATTCACTGAACGTCACAAGCTTACTGCTCAGGCTACTTAGTGTGCCTTCCTCGGGTATAGTAACACACATAAAGGGTTTGTGTTATGATGCAGATGCTAACAAGCTCCATGTCTCTCGAAATGTGGTTTTCTTTGAAAACCAATATTTCTTCCAGTCTTGTGTTCTTAATGATTTTGCTTCTGTTCAGCTTCCTATTTCTGATGATGTGTCTTGTACTATTGAACGCTTTAAGCCAAGGGTTGTGTACCAAAGACGTCGCCCACACTCTCCACTAAACCAACGTCTAATCCCATCCCACCTAAACCTCAACGGTCATCTCGAGTATCATGTCTCCTGGATAGGTATGGGTTCTCACATACTGCTCATCAGGCTACTCTTGATACTACCTTTGTGCCCAAATATTACTCTCAGGCTTCTACTCAAGCTTGTTGGCAGCAAGCTTTGCAAGAAGAACTTAAGGCTCTTCAGGACAACCACACCTGGGACATCGTCCCATGTCCTGATGGAATAAAACTCATTGGATGCAAATGGGTATATACCATCAAGCTACGGCCTGATGGCACTTAGAGAGGTATAAAGCCCATTTGGTGGCTCTTGGGAATTGTCTTAAGTATGGCCTTGATTATAAGGAGACCTTTGCACCCGTGGACAAGATGACTATTGTACGAACTATGATGGTTATCGCTGCTTCTAAAGGATGGTCTCTTCAGCAGATGGACGTGAAGAATGCATTCTTACATGGAGATTTGAAGGAAGAAATATATGACTCCTCCTCCTGGTATGTTCACTCACTCCTCCACTGAAGTTTGTCGGTTGAAGCGGTCTCTGTATGGATTAAAGCAGGCACTGCGTGCATGGTTTCAGAAGTTTCGTACCACTCTTCTTGATTTTCATTTTACTCAAAGTCAGTTTAATTCTTCTCTCTTTCTTAAGAGGACTGCCACTGGACTTGTTGCACTTTTAGTATATGTGGATGATTCACAGGGTCTGACCCTCAATTGATTGAGCATCTACAACAGCATCTCAAGACTACCTTTCATATGAAAGATCTTGGCCCACTTCAATATTTTCTTGGTCTGGAGGTGCATTCTTGTCCCAATGGTATGCTTTTGCATCAGCACAAGTATACCCAAGAGATTCTCACCTTGGCTGGTCTTCAGTCTGGGAACTCAGTACTTACACCTCTGGAGGTCAATTTGAAGCTTTGTCAGGAGGAGGGTGAACTATTATCTGATACATCTCTGTATTAGCAGCTAGTAGGGAGTTTGAATTATTTGACAATTACCAGACCAAATATTTCATTTGTTGTACAGCAGGTCAGTCAGTTTATGCAAGCTCCTCGTCACTCTCATTTAGCAGCAGTTCAACGGATTCTTCAATATCTCAAGGGTACATTAGGTAGAGGGTTATTATTTTCTACTGGGAACTCCTTATAGTTAATGGGTTATAGTGATGCTGATTGGGCCAGTTGTGTGGATACTCGCTGTTCAGTTACAGGTTAGTGCATGTTCCTTGGTGATGCTTTTATTTCTTGGAAGAGTAAGAAGCAGGATCGAGTCTCGAAGTCATATACCGAATCTGAGTATCATGCTCTGTCATCAGCATGTTTGGAGATTGTGTGGCTTCGAGGTTTGTTGGGTGAACTTGGTATCCCACAACTTAACCCTACTCCTCTTCATGCGGATAACACAAAGTGCTATTCGGATTGTTGCCAATCCGGTACTTCATGAGCACACCAAACACATTGAAGTAGATTGTCAGTCCATTCGTGAAGCACTTGATCAACATGTTATTACACTTCCTCACATTCCCACCGAACACCAAACTGTTGATGTCTTTACCAAGGCTCTGTCTCGTCACCGTCATCAGTTCATGATTGACAAATTGATACTTCTTGATCGACCAACATCAATTTGAAGGGGGGTGTTAACGATATATATATGACAGTAAATATGTATATATGTATAGGAGACCATTTTGTTATACACTAGGCTGCTGTACAGTTTCCCTATTTAGATTGTTTCCTTACTTAGATTGTTACCTTATTTACATATTATTTGTAGGCTGTAATTAAGGGAATTCTTGACTTTTTAATAAGAAAGAAACTCTCGATTGAGAGGTATTCAAACCAATTTGACGGAGACGCTACAATAGGATTTCCTATGGAGTGGGATGGGGGACAAATTCAAATTCCATCTGGCCAATTGCTTGCACACCAATATCTGGGGTTGGCATGGGGATCTATAATTTGATGAAGTTCAATCAAGCTTTGTTGGGTAAAGGGTTGTGGCGGTACCAACAAGAAAGGGGGGCCTTATGGAAGCCAGATATAGATTCGAAGTTTGTGGAGGATGGTGCTCGAATGTGGTACGTGGACCATATGGGGTGGGTTTGTGGAAACAGATTAGAAAAGGGTGGGAGACTTTCCTAAGCCATACACATATTGAAGTAGGTGCTGGTTCTCGAGTCAAATTTTGGCACAACAAATGGTGCGGTGAACAAAGCCTCAAAGAACCATTCCATGACGTTTTTTACCTTGTACGAGCAAAGGATGCTTCAATAGAAAATCTCTTGGGCTTCTCTCATGGCTCCCCACAATGGAATGTTGATTTCATTAGGGTAGCACAAGATTAGGAGTTGGAGGTTATCACCAAGTTCCTCGCCTTACGATAATCTGCTAGGGTGACTAAGGGCACCATAAATAAGATCAGTTGGAGCCCCNGAAACTCTCGATTGAGAGGTATTCAAACCAATTTGACGGAGACGCTACAATAGGATTTCCTATGGAGTGGGATGGGGGACAAATTCAAATTCCATCTGGCCAATTGGCCAATTGCTTGCACACCAATATCTGGGGTTGGCATGGGGATCTATAATTTGATGAAGTTCAATCAAGCTTTGTTGGGTAAAGGGTTGTGGCGGTACCAACAAGAAAGGGGGGCCTTATGGAAGCCAGATATAGATTCGAAGTTTGTGGAGGATGGTGCTCGAATGTGGTACGTGGACCATATGGGGTGGGTTTGTGGAAACAGATTAGAAAAGGGTGGGAGACTTTCCTAAGCCATACACATATTGAAGTAGGTGCTGGTTCTCGAGTCAAATTTTGGCACAACAAATGGTGCGGTGAACAAAGCCTCAAAGAACCATTCCATGACGTCTTTTACCTTGTACGAGCAAAGGATGCTTCAATAGAAAATCTCTTGGGCTTCTCTCATGGCTCCCCACAATGGAATGTTGATTTCATTAGGGTAGCACAAGATTAGGAGTTGGAGGTTATCACCAAGTTCCTCGCCTTACGATAATCTGCTAGGGTGACTAAGGGCACCATAAATAAGATCAGTTGGAGCCCCTCCAAGAAAACAGATTCACAGTCAGATCATTCTACCAAGTACCAAGTTCTAACTAGCCAGGGCATGACACCTTTTCCATGGAGGAATATATGGAAGACGAAATCTCCTCTGCAAGCAGATTTTTTTGTTTAGACATCCTCCCTAGGCAAGATTCCTCCTACTATAGACAATTTGAGGAAACGTCGAGTAACGGTGTTGGACTGGTGTTGCATGTGTAAAAAGAAGAGGGAATCAGTAGATCACCTGCTTCTACATTGTGAGATAGCCAAGATCTTGTGGGATGATTTTTTTGTGGGAATTGGATTATCCTGGGCCATGCTTGTAGGCTAGTGGATTTTCTAGCAAGCTAGAGAGGACTCTAAGGCAATCCTCAAGTAGCAACAATATGGAAGATGGCCCCTACATGTATGTGTTGGTCCATTTGGCGGGAGCAGAATGATAGAAGCTTCGAGGATTGCGAGGACAAAGGATGAGCTTAAAGTTCTCTTCTTTAAAACCTTGTTCTTATGGGTGGGGGTCCTTAATTTTAATGGTCTAAATGTCCATGATTTTTTTCTACTTTTGGTTGTAAACCCTAGTTAGGTACTTCTCATGTATACTTCCTGTGTACTTAAGCTATGCCTCATTTTCTTATGAATACAATTCTTGATTACCTATAAAAATAAAAATAAATGATCCCTTCACTTGTGAAATGGCAAGGTGATGCGTAGGAGGGTGGGTGAATCTTTTCACTTGTTGGCGAGGTCTTAGGGGTAACTTTGAAACTGCTGCTGTTTGGAACGTGATTCCTTTATGTCTTATGTGGTGTATTTGGTTTGAGAGGATTGGTTGGTGTTTTGAAGAACAGAATGCTAGGTGGACGAACTTAGATGTTTCTTTTTCAACACCTTATTTCTTTGGGATTTGGCCATTGTATTCAATGTAACTACTACTCACCATTTTCTTTTTTCCTTTCTCTAGTTCCTGACTTGCAACTAGGTTTGCTCATTTGTATACTTCTTGTGTACTTGGGCTATGCCTATGTACTTGTCTCAATAAAAATTTTCGTACAAAAAAAAACAGGTTAGATCAGGAAGAATATAACAGTTTGAAGCAATATGTTGATAAAAAAGGAAAATCGCTATTTTGTAAACCTTACAAAAAGGGTATTGGTTAGAATTAGATCTAATTATTGTCAATAGAGGGAAAAAAGCGAGAGCAAAAGAACTTAACCAGTGATTCAACACAGCATAATTGGTGAGTGACAAATGCAAAGGAGTAAAAATATGTGAACAGATTATAGTAGAAAGGATTCGGACTAGCAATGAACCATACAGGCAACAGGTAGTGCATGCCAAAAATGCAAGAAGCTACAAAATGAAGACTAAAGAGTCCTTGTATAATTACCCATCTGCACAAATGATGGGAAGAAATCTGAGGAGTAACTGCAAGCGCAACGACATAGAAGCTCGCAAAGCTGCAGGGGAAGGAGGAGCAGGATCCGTTGTGCCTGTAGGACGTCTAGCTAATCCAGGACTACCACCTCGCATAACTTTGCGATTATTTCTTTTGTTTACTGGTCCTTCAATTCCAGAAGATATTGTCCCTGCCTGCTTACTTGCCCCACGAATAACTGCATTTATTTGTTGGTCAATAGTATTAAACTGCTTGATTAGATCACTTGCAAAGGTATTCCGTGATTCATCAGTGCTTCGATCTATGCAAGGAATAAGTAATTCAATGAGAGCCTTCTCAATAACTTGCTGCTGGCGGACATTGGAATCTTCCATGTCCAATGTTTGAGTAGACCCTTTTCCATACTTTTTTGAGTCTGTTCCCTCTTCAACAACCTCTCCTTCTTCAAGAGAGGTGACTTCAAACTTCTTGCCTCCCCTCTTGGAATCAGAACCAGAATTACACCAGCCCCAAGGCTTCCAAAACTGGGCCTTTGATGAAAAACCTTCATTCTCAGCAATACTAATAAGCCTTTGTCTGATTGTTTTCCGACCAAAAAGAACATCTGGTCCTCCTAGGAACCATTTAGCCTGCAGCAACATTGAATCTTCCAATGACTGTCCAAAAAGATGAACCACCTCCGAAAAAAGAGGTGCTGCATCAGGTCGGACTAGCAATCTTGTGAGGATAATGGTAATAAAATAGTTCTCATTCTCAGAAGCAGCAGCATTTCCAGAAGGCGAGGATGACCGTAAAGCATCCACTAAGGTCATATCATGGCTGTCAAGTTTTTCAAGGAGTGATTGTTCATTCAAAAGAAGCCTGAGCTCCACCCACTGCCAATGTAGTTTTGCAGGTTGCAGGGTATCCAAGGAGTGCACAAGCTTGTCCAGAAGCTTTGTTTCTTTATCTGAATATTGAACTTTGGATTCACCATGTCCGGAACTCTGATTCCCATCCTCCGGTACAAATAGTGACTGTGGCATTTTACAGTCAATGATGGTATTTAGGAAGAGCCTAGCACGGAGAGGAACGAAGGCCATGGATTTTAAATGGATATCTGAACCATTTAAATCTAGCATGGCTGCAAATTCAGCATCAATAGTATCTGCAGCAACAAGATCATAGAAACCGCAACTATCCCTCAAACATACATCTCGAAAAGGCAAGTGTTTTATAGCATCAACTATGGCCACTGTTAAAGACTGATATAATTGGTTGATGTCTTCACGGTTTGCAAGGTTTGTGTTCACAATGAATGGCCGCCACATGAGAAAAGCAAATATTGAATAGGCAGGTGCAATGACTAAGCTAAGAGGAAGCATTCGCTGCATCCGTGAAAGAGCAACTATGCACGGTTCACCCAAGAGTTCTACAATCAATCCATCACAAATAGTTTTACAGTTTCCAACAAGCAGCCTAAACCAATGCACTTTAACTTCAACCGAGTTATCCACCTTTGGAGCCCCAATTGAACGGGCATTACCATTTGCACTGGATCTTGTATTCCTCACAAATAGAATTACATCCAATCCTTCCTTTAAGCGGAGGACAGTCACCATTCTCTCCAGGCTAGTAACCCCATGAATAACCAGCCCAATCACAAGTGCAGAAACAGCAGCTGCAATTTTTGTTGCTCTTCCAAGTAGTTTTGTAGAATTGTTCAAAACTTCATTAGACATGTTTGTATTAGAATCATGAGCTTCTGGAGACAATTGAAACTGTGTGCGAGATGCCTTTCCAGGTGAAAGAACTCCAGCAAGAACTGAAGAAGCTTCTGTTGCAAGAGCTATCTCAAATGCACGGCTTTGGCGCTCTCCAAGAGCTTCCTTAAGCAGGCATAGGCTTGTTATATGGATGTGCAAAATGTGCCTAGCAAAATTAAAGGAACCTGTAGCAGATGAAAATTTTGTACTATGAATGCCTGAAAAATCAGGCATTTTCGCTATAGTTGGTCCAACATTGCCAACAATGGCAGAAACAGCAGAAGACACCAAAGATGGATCCCCTTCTTGAGCAGCACCACCGGTCTGCCTAAAACAGTCCATTATTCCCGTAACTATTTGTTGAGCCACCTGATACCCGTTGTCCCACTTGTCAATGACAGGACTTTTTGGTGGACTAGCAGTAAAAAGCTTTCTATCTTTACCAAGGAAGTAGTGAAATGTATCCTCGATATGGCGTTGCACTATATCTCTCATGTTTGTACCAACTCTTGATAACCGACCACCACCACCTATCTTTTGACGAAAAAATTCATCAAGATCTTCAACTCCTGCAGGAACCCCAAGTGTAAACCCCAACTCTCCATCCGCTGACCGTCCAGCTTCAAGTTCAGAAAGAAGTCTCTTATCACATGCCACCTTGAAATTCCTCTCCCACTCTATGACACTACCCACATTGCCATATTTTTTCAACAGATATTGAGCATAGACTAGGGCTGCCGAACCTGAAACTCTTCCATTTGAGGCCATAACTGCTGCAGCACGATGCATTGTGGCCGACAAGGTTTGAGGAATAAGATCTGATGCAACGAGTATGTTCTCATACCTGAACCAAATTATTATTTAAGAATATAAGACAAGCTAAGTTCATTGCATCCTCACAGGACCAAGATATAGAGAAGTAAGACAAGCCATGCATCAAGACAGCACCAGAAATAAGTAAGACAAGCCACACACAGAGATGAGCAAGAAGAAATATGCATAGGAGAAAAGAATTTTCTATAATATGCAAATTGCTAAACAAGTATATGCTGGATTATCAATGTCAGTGTGCGCCACAAACACCAATAAACTAGAACAAAAGAAACTGAATAAGATGAGTTCAAAGAAGCTAGCCTATCGAGGGGAAGAAAAGTGCTCAGAGAAAGAAGAAAGAAAAATGGATTCTTCCAACCATGAGAATGCTTTCTCTGGAAAAACAAATAACTTATTTGAGCACAATGGGTTCTAGCTGAAGTTTCAAATGCTTGCTAAATCTTTTTTTTTTTTTTTTTGACAAATGCTTCATAATTCTTGGATAGCCTGACCTGCAGATTGGTGCGATTAATAACAGAAATATAAGGGCAATGTTTGGTTAGCATTTTTTTAATTTTTCAATAACTTTTAAATAGATTCTGAACTTCAATCCAGACATCTTCCAATCTCCAAAAAAAAAATTCTATTTCAAATTACTTATCTAATCATTTGTCTAGATTTCAGTAAAAATTACAAAACACAAAAACTAAACAACTTTTACAAAAACCAAAACAAAAACTATACTAAAAGATTATGTTTTGATAGTTAATCAAGAAATTTTATTCATAAGAAAAGATGGCATAGCCCAAGTACTCAGGAAGTATACATGAGAGCACTAAAAAACTTATATTCAAACGACTCTTCAACTCTGCCCATCCAATTTCACAAACCCCAAGACAAAACATATTTCCAAAAAAAAATTATTCAAAATTTTCTATATACTTTCACAAAACCAAATAAACAATACATCTCAAGAAAATTCTCAACATTCCCAAATTTTCTCTTAACCAAACACGCCCAGAACTTCCCAGACCTGCAAACCTCAAAGATGTTGCTAAATGATTGCCAAGCCAGTAGGCAATGAAGGAAGAGGGAAAAAATCATTGCCAGGAATATAAAATTATTTGGATTTAGCTGAAAGAAGTGGGATTCCACCTTCGAAGGGATGACAAAAGAAATGCCTCCCCTACTTCACAAATTTTGTTGTCCACATTCCTCAGCAGCATCGAAGCATTCCTACCGGCATGGATTGTAGATTTGGGGCTACTAAGTACCTTTGGAAACAACCAAAGGAGAAATTTGGCTGCTGAAACTAAATCATTTGTAAGATCCATAAAATACAGTATAGCAGATAGTTCATCCTCGCCAAGCTTCCACCCTATAGAGCTCCTATCATCAACAGGGGTGAAAGGCCTAGCAAAATTACGAACCTTGACCAGAGTATTTTCAGTCTCTTCAACAAGCTTCCTAACAAGAGTCATTAACCAAACTATAATGGTCATCTTCTCTCCAAAACGCAGCTTCTTTAATGTTTTTCCAATAGCCACAATGTCTCCACAAGGGTTTGTTCTAATTCCACCAATTGACTTAGGAGTCTCATCTTCCATTACAGATTTATGGTGAGGGCAGCTTACCCTATTATCACATAAGTGACTTGTTGATGCTCCCTCACTACCCTCACTCCTAGCAGCCACTGTTAATTGAGCAAGACTTTGAGTCTTGCGCACAGTCTTCTGCCGACTTTTGGGGACTTGCTTGATTGACTTAAGTGGAGCATCAACTTTAAAAGACTCCAAAGATTTAGGCCCCTTCCTCGCCCACCATGTATCTTCATCATCTGAAGGAAGAGGTGAATGAACTTGAAAACATGAGCTCCTTTCCTCATGTAATTTTTGTCTCTTTGCCCTTTGACATTCTTCACATCCAGGTGTACCTTCCATCAGATCCACCTTGTTGCCAAGTAACCCAAAAGCCCTCTTGGCACTCTCTTGAGATTCATGAAGTCCTATATCCATGGATGAAGATGAACTGTTTGGGAATTGCAACAGGACTGAGATGGCCACCTTCAGCTCCTCAATGTCAAACTCATTTTTAACATTTTTAGCAGGTAATACATTGGATGATGACAGAGCAGCCTTCCTCTGTTCAACCGAAGCTGGGGAAGCACCATCCTTTCCCTGGATCAGCTTCTGAGCTGATATATTTGCAGTTTTTGAGTTCTTCTGCTGATCAAAAAACAATCCACGGAGTGCAAGGCGACGTTCATTTGAGTAAATATGCATGGCCTCCAAAAGATGTGGCCCTTCAGTAATCCCTGTTTCTTCCAAAGCATCACACATAAATAGCCCAGGCAACTGCTTCAAGATTCGGTAATGTCTCTTCCGTCTGTCGAGGTCAACCTGTGGCCCATTCATATCCATTATTCCACTTACTATCAGCTGCCGCACATATGCTTGGGGTAAAAATATGCCAGCACGTATCAGTTCCACTATGAGTAGCTGAAGGCGCTTGCAACCTTCTCCATTGCATACTTCATGCTGATCAATCCAACAGACTATGATATCATGCAAGGAACCAGGGCTGTCAAATATATCTGAATTTACACTGCTTCCACCCATACTTTTAAAATCATCATTCATTTCAAATACATTTCCAACAGATGTCCTGCCAGAGTTCTGCTGAGAGGAACCTCCTCCAATGCCACTAACACCAAGGGTGCTTCCACTCTTGCCTCTAGATGAACTTTGCAAATCTTTTATCTTTAGCTTTAAAATTCGTACTGCAATATATACCTGACAAAAATCTTTTCTGCCTGAGAACTTAATGTTAGTAGGTGCAACAGTCCGAAAATCCCTGTAATCACATGTTGCCCACTCACAAAGAAAGAAAATAGAACAAATAAAGGACAAATTCACAGTCCCAATCCACTTCAATGATGACCTTAAGCATTGGCTTACTTCTGCAACCCAACTTTTAGCAATAGCACCATCCCAGTGATCTTCGAATAGCAATTTAGAAGCCTCTCTGACATCTCCATGTACAAGAGATTTATCTAAGGACTGAACAGCTTTAGCCAGATTATGACCCAGATAGCCAGGACTTGAAGCTTTTGCAAGAGTATCTGCACCATTCTGAATAGAAGAAACAACATTATTGAAGGCCAAGGATTGATATTGAGCATCAATAGCATTACTTTTGCGCATGGAAGGAACTTCTGTGTAACCATTTTTCAACTTTTCTGCATCCCCAGATACCTTCGATATAAAATTCCCATCACTTACAGCATAAGATACCACATAGGGCTGTAAGGGAAAGCAGTCCAATGAAACAAATGTATCCGGTACAGCCACTATAAGATACCGAAGCATCTCCACCAGCGCAGAGGTTGTATATGCCTTTCGAGAATTGTCAACTAGATCTGATCCACCAGGAGAAGGATCGCGAATGAAACGGATAGCTACTCCAGCAAGACTATGTACATACGTTTGAGATAGAACAACAGTTTCTAAAACGCCATATATAATTGGCAACAGAAACTGCAAAAGCTCAAGCAAATCTTTTTCCTGAACACCACAAATATGTAAATAAAAACTAAAGAGAAAAACTAGCCGACTTATAAAGGAAACAAACATGTTTTATTATCCTCTTTTAAGAAAATATTAGTGTGCTTTATCTGAGAATTATTACAAATTCAAAAGAATATTTTCTTACAAGAAATTGAAGATTTTATTGAAAATAACTCAAAAGCCATATGAAGTATACAGCAAGAATAAATACTTATACAAAAAAAGTATACAGCAAGAATACCTACGTAAGCCCATTAAAATATATAGAGGATGTCCAAAGGAACAAAGTTTTGAAAAGAATTGTTTTAGGGCTCGTTTAGATACAGAAACCACCTTACCTCATCTCATCTCATCATTACAACTTTTTCAAATTTTCACACAAAATATAATAAACAATTCAACTTTTTCAAATCTTAAAACAATAATAATATTAAAAACTAATATTCTTAACAATATTTTATTCAACTCATCTAAAACAATCTCATCTTATCTCATCTCACCATCCAAACGAGCCCTCAAGCTCTTTATCATGCGCTCAAGATCCTGAAAACTTCTATCATTCATTTCTCTCCAAACATACCACACCAGAAAGATAGGAACCATACAATTTGTGGGCTACCATATATAAATGACATAATAAAAATATTACCTGAAGCTGATTCAGAACCCAATCAATTATAAGAGAAGGAAGAAGTAGCCCTTCCGCATTGTGCCATTGCAATAGACGTGCCATGTACCACCATTTAAAATGCAGGGAGGGTTCCCCACCATCAAGGGCTGCAGATGCTGGATCACTCCTATGCTGTAACGACCCAGCATAAGGCACTTGTGGCGATCGATCTCTGCTATGAGTAGAATGAGAATTATTTCTTGAGAAAAAATCATCAAGGAGATATTGCATATAATCAATAACATCTTTTGTCCAGAGCTCAGTGCGGGATAGCTGAGTTTTGTCAGGAGCTCCCGAAGAGATACTTGCAGAACCAGGCCTGACCTGCAAAATATAACCATAATCTGCTACCTTCCAATATTAAAAATAGCCACAAACATTTGGGTATGGTGACACATGAGTACAAGTGTTTGAGCACCCATACCTGATTAAGATAAGTGACTTTGATAAACCAAGTTGCCCTCAGTAATGGAACATTATTCCTAATTAGAATTTCAAAGAGAGTTTTCCTCGTAAATCCATGAGGAACGTGATCGGCCAAAAAACGTAGTTGTTTGTGTGGTTGTGACAGGCCCTGCAATAATTTTTATATTTTTATTTCATTGGGAAGTAAAAAAAATATTCATATAAAAAATTTCAACAGAATTTTTCATTTTTAAATGACAGAACAAAGGAAAGGATTTATTAAGTCGAAAAACTTACAAATTCACATTTTTTGTCAATAAAAAATCCAAACACATTCACGCATGCCCAATAGAGCAATAAATTGACACTTTATCACAGGCAGTGATTTCACTATTTTATTAAAGAAAGGCGAAGCCAAGTACATGGGACATATACGAGAGCAACACCTAGGCATGGGTGTCTAAAGATACAAGGAAATCATGTACATTCATGCCCTTTTTTTTTTTTTTTTTTTTTTTTTGATAACTATGAAACTTTATTGATTGAATGAAACTAGACAAAGCCCATGTACACAGGAAGTATACAAAAGAGACACCTAATTACATGCTAGAAAGCTGAAAAGATAAAACTCATGAACATTCCCTCCCTTTAAAACTACAGCAGAAAACCATTGAACCAAAGAAAATACAAAGAAGTTCCATTATGCCCCACAGCTCTCTCCTTGTTGTTGAAGCACCTCTCATTCCTTTCCATCCATATACACCACAATAAGCACAAAGGAACCATCCTCCACGTCACTACCAGTTGAGAGCTATGATGATGCCTATTCCAACATGCTAGGAGCTCCACCACACTCTTGGGCATAACCCAATTCAACCCGGCTCTACTAAATATACCAGCCCATAACTCCCTCGCCACCTCGCATTGTAGAAAAAGATGGTCAATCGATTCACCATTGTTCTTACACATATACCACCACTCCATTACGATCATCCCCCATTTCCTTAAATTGTCAGCCATCAAAATCTTTCCTAAAGCTGTTGTCCAAGTAAAAAATACAACTTTGGATGGCACAGGAGCTCTCCAAATACCCTTCCATGGAAACACAATGGGCTGATGATCTGTCAGCACCTTGTAGAAAGATTTAACAAAAAATGTTTTACTCCCCGAATGTTTCCACAGCATTCTATCACTCCCATTTCCTCCTATCCTCTTGGAATAAAGCAAGCTGAAAAAACCTGCTATCTCCTCAACTTCTCAGTCCTGGGCATTTCTAGAAAAGATCATATTCCAATGCACTGTACCATTGGCTCCACACCGCACATCTGAGACAGCGGCCTGCTGATTTCCAGCCAATCTGAAAACACCTGGAAAAACAGAAAATAGAGCTCTCTCACCACACCATTCATCAAACCAGAACCTAATTCTTGTGCCCTCTCTAACCTCAAAGTTGATGTGTGTAGCAAACACCTTCCACCCCTTTCTAATAAATTTCCAAAGACTCACACCATAAGACCCCCTACCCTCCTTGGAACACCAACCCCCCCAATCACAACCATACTTTCAACCCACAACCATTCTCCACAATGAAGTCCCTTCCAATTGGAATCTCCACAACCACTCTCCTAATAAAGCTTTATTAAAAGTGATCAAGTTACGCACCTCCAAACCTCCCAACTCCTTCGGACTGCACACTTTTTGCAGACTCACAAGATGAAATTTATTTTCCTCACCCATGCCGCCCCACAAAAAGGCTCTAAATAGTTTTTCAATCCGATTAGCCACCCCCACCGGTAAAGGAAATAAGGAAAGAAAGTACGTAGGAAGATTGGAAAGGGTACTTTTGATAAGAGTTCATCTCCCTCCTTTTGAAAGGTAGAGCCACTTCCAACCCGACAACCTTTTCTCTACCTTCTCTACAACACCAGCCACGTTCATGCCGTTAAAGTTTATTACAACAATGATTTCACTAATACTTTTATTTAAGTTTGAATATCTATCACTTTCAAGAAAAAACAGTAGAACAAATGTCTAATCCCAATAATCAAGCTGGGAGATTATGCATCTACGCTTTACTACAGCCACCCATTGTCTCAACGGCCCACATCAGATCTTATCTCACCTTTCTCATAACAAACAACAGGTCATATAACAAGTTATATTTTCCTTACAACCTAAATATTTTCTTAACCATAGTTTGATTAGAAGCGCACTCTACAGTATTTTTGTGTGCTAGTAATGTGATGGAGAGTAACATAGAGACTATTATGAATCACCATAATACCTAAAAGTGGCAAGTGCATCATGGTCCCTTCACTACTTGCCTAAGAGCATTTCTAACACAAGACTTATTTTTCATAAATTTCAAGCTTAATGATGGAGTTGAACAGATGCAATTTACTTAGTTTTGTATTACAAAGTATTCCATTCTAAGAATATTGTAAGAAGTATAATAACAGCCTATCAAAGTTTTTTTTTTATTGGCACCGGGTGTTTAGGAACAACGTCCCGACTATTCCCGGGGGTGCACAGGACCTTGGCAAGGAGTCTCCCGCTAGTGCACCTCAGGTAATTCAAGGGAAAAATCCCTCAGTTTGATGACCCCTAGAGATTATTTGCACCCAATGGGATTTGAACCTTAGACCTAGGGGGAGTATACCCCCAAGCCCAAGGCCTTTACCACTTGAGCCAACCCCTAGGGGTAATAAAAGCCTATCAAAGTACCTTGAGATAAAACATGAATAAAACACGTAAGTAATATTGCAACATGTTGTTAAATGACTTGTAACCCTTGACAAGTCCACTGGAACCCAAAGAAGCTTATACAATAGTAAATAGGACAACATACGCCTATCAGCTAACCCATGTTGAACCATAGCCCCTCCCTTGGTTAGTTAACTAAAACAATTGTAAGTAAAATAAAAATTTTATAAATCTAATGAATATTCGTAGCCCAAGTACACAGCAAAAGAAAAAATTGATGGAATAAAAATCTAGTACACATCTCCCAATTGATGTGAATAAACATACATAATCCTCAAATATAAAAAAGACAAATTTTATCAAATATTAAAGTACAGGCAAGTTGTTGAGAGAGAACAGATGACTACCTCAATCCATTTCTTTCGAAAGTCTTCACCGCATGCTCTTTGTTCAGGAAAGATGCCAGGTTTAGTTAACTGTGAACCAGAAAGAGGCACATCATAAACCTGACCAGCCTGCAGAGGAAGAACATCATATGATCTTAAATTTCATTACAAGATTTCAAAATCTGAAGAACCTCACCCAGTGAGATATCACACTAAAAATAAACATTCGTTTGGAAGCATGCAAGTAGGAAAAGGGGCTAAAAGTATAATGTTTCCTGAAAGCCAATAATAGTTGAGAAACTCAGTTCATCACCTTCCGCTTTTGAGCACGAGATTCATTGATGGCCCTGAGACGTTTTCTGATAGCCTGCAAAGAAAAGCCAGCAATCACAAATCGTGGAGTCTTCCAATCACTTCATGAGCAACAAATCAAATATATAGAAAGTGGTGAAAAAATAGCAATAATTTGTAGCATCTAGTAAGAAAAAAGAAACTGATCATAGCCGCGCTAAGTTATTCACCTCTTTGCACTTGACAATCACAGGCTTAGAAAAAGCTTGAACTTGAGTCAATGAGATCTCTCTAGCTTCCTACCATACTCAGCAAGTAAGACAAATTTAGATAATAACCATCAAAGAAGAATACAAAAAATTGAGATTTTCAATAATAAGACTTATGCAAGGCCATATATATTTTTATAGATATATAACATCGAGGAACATATTCCTTCAACACTAAGGTTGCGTGTGGATGCTAAGGTGATCTCAGATTATCTAAGTTAATTCATAAATAGTAGTGTTTTGTGAGTTCTATCGAAATGTGTTTGAATATAAATAGGTTGAAATATGTGTTTGAATGTATGAAGTAGGTTGAGATGGGTTTAACTTTTTATGAGAAGGATAAAAAGTAGTGGATTCCCATCAATGATTGGTTTGAGATGGATTGTGGTGATCTTGACAATCAAACATAGCATAAGGGTACATTTGATTCGCAGGATGGGTATTCCTATTCCTTTAGGAATGGCAATCGCCATGCTATTATTTGATGACAACACATACGGGTCTCATTTGAATTGAAGCAAAATTCCCAAAACAACCAAGTCCCACAATGTTTTCCTTACAAACCATTATTTTTATTTTTTAAACCTAAAAGATATTTTAAAAAATGGCCACGGGGTTGATCCTGGGTGGACAAGCTAGAGGTTGGACATGCGTCACCCTCAGAACTCATTCAGAGGGTGGAGCAACGGCTCTTCTGATACCCTCATATATGATAAGGATAAAGGTAGGTGGTGTAGGAGATCCCACATTTCTTGGGAAAGAGAAGTTATTGCTCTTTAACAGGTTCCAATGAGGCTACAATTGTATCATTGACTAGTTCCTTTGAGTCTAGGTCGTGTGGTTTAGACCTTCCATTGGGGTGCTACAACTCTCTATGGTCGTTACGGGTGGACGGCCACCCAAGGAATATAATTTTTTAAAAATAAAATAAAATGTTGAAAAAATGGGCTTCTTTGAAAATTTACTACTCCAATGCCCCATGAGTACCTATTCCTCTCATTTTTTAGAGAGATAACCATTCTTTGGTTTTTTTTTTTTTTTTTTTTTTTTTTTTTTTTTTT
>QEOT01006572.1:244099-254429 GCA_003123785.1 Pterocarya stenoptera
TTTTTTTTTTTTTTTTTTTTTTTTTTTTTTTTTTTTTTTTTTTTGGTGAAGAATGGTCATTCTTATGGAATAGGTATTTTAGACAAAACAAAGGAATATATCAAGTCAATTCCAACACCCTATTTTGTGAACCAAACACACCCTAAGCATATGCTTATTTTGTATCATTTCAAAACTTGTCCATACTGAACTGTAATGAAATATTTTTCCAACTGTGAGAGAGAGAGAGAGAGAGAGAGAGAGCATAAGTTCAATATAGCCAAAATTGGTAATATGCCAGTCTAAAGGTTAGAGTTCGACACGTAAATCAGAATTCCATAAATGAACCAAGACTGTTTGAGCCATCTATTAGCAAACAAGCATTTTACCTCCCAATAATACAGTCCATTGTATATCTCTACAAATTATTGGACACAAAATATGAAGTATGTAGGATCCACAGTTTCAAGACTGGATTCTTCATTGCAACAAACTTAAGCCATGTTTGGAGGAAAAAAAGTTGGAAAGTTTTTTATTGGGATGGAAAAATGATTGAAGATGATGTTTCATGGGTTTTTTGTGAAAATTGTGTCCCATTAAAAATGACTTTGGATAGAAAAATTAGTGATAAATGTTTTTGTAGAATTTTTTTATTATTATTCTAAGAGTTTCTTCTAAAAAATTAAAAATTATTAAAAACTTTAATTTACAGGCTACCATCGTTTCAGGCCCAAATCTGGGCCACCCTCAGAAGTGCCCATCGTCAGCCAGAAACAGGAAACCCAAGGGGTGAACAATAAGGGCCACCCACTGGGTGGCTGGTGGTTACCACCACCAGACCACCAATCCATGAATTTTTAGTTTCTTTTCAATTTTATATTTAAGCTTGAGTTTTTAATTGAACATGTCAAAAAATGTTCAAGGAAGCAGTAAAATGATGACGAGGCAGACAAAAAATGCATTTCAAAATATAGTAATAGCATCCACATATAAACATGCTCCCTCTTGGAAAACTAATTAAATTTACTACTTCCACAATAAAAAGGCACCCCAAATCCTTCTAAAATTGATTTTAAGTGCATAATGAAAGAGTAGCATGGTGCATATGGCAACGAAAAATCGGATGTGTTGCAGAATGATTAATTTGATACAGTTGGGTTAGCTTGGCCAATGCCAAAAGGTAAGTTGATCTCCTTGCAAGCTGGAGTGGATTATATGGCAGCACACAAATCGCAGCAATATAGAAGATGGTCCATGTCTATCTAGTGTGGTGCATTTGAAAGATAAAGGAATGATAGAAATTTTGAGCACCAAGAGGCAATGATAGAAGAACTTAAAACCTATTTTTTCAATACTTTGTTTCTTTGGCCAGCTTCTAGAGACTTTACAGGGTTAAGTCTTCAATCTCATGTACTTGGGCTATGCCTTTTTGAGTTCTAAAATAAAATGTTGATAAAAAAATAAAAGAGTACCTCAATTCCTTCAATGGTCTCCCTGTAACCATATTGTACATAGTCTCTGGTGAGAGTCTCCTCAGGACAAGTTGTAGTTTGGGCGTGAAAGTCAGGTGGCCCAATTCTGATGTTAATAGTGTCAAAAATGATAAAATGAAGTACTTTAGCACCATATATTCTAGACATAAAAACAAAATATTGCACTGTTCCGGTACAATTAATGAAATGAGAACAAAGGAAAAAAAAAATTATGATAGGTAACAAAATAATACAAAATTGAAATATAGCATTGCTCTGTAAACTTCCCAATTCAAAACATCCAATGGACAAGTAAAGACATATAATAAACAAAACAAAGGTGCTATTCTGCTGCAGGAGTTACCGGGAATTTAGAGGTTCTTTATCACACTTCAACTTGTATGGAGTTTGTTGAGATGGCCGCCTGTACAAAATATCAATGATAATTTGATGACTATTGTTTCTTTTTATTTTACAATTTCAAAAATTCAACACAAAACTTTAGAAATAAACTATTTTTCTTTTACCAATCTAGTCTTAGCAACATCATTATTGATATTTCTGTCTGCACAAAATATGAATGATAATTTGATGACTTTTTTTTTTATAAGTTGATGACTTTTTTTACTAGCATAATTCGATAAATACATTTTCGTTTTCTGCTTCTAGAATGTAATTAGGTGTTTCTTTTGTATACTTCCTGTGTACATGGGCTTCACCTATTTCATTAGATGAATAAAAGTGTCTTTCTTACTTATCAAAATAAACAAACTTTAGAAATAAACAAATTTTTTAACCAATATAGCCTTCGCAAAATCAGGGTTGAAAGGGATCCCAGAAAATGCAAATAATGATGAAGAGAATAGGAAAATGTTTTCTTGAAGAGGAAAAAGCAGGAGTCTATGTTCAATCAGACAATTCGGGAGTTTTTAGATTAAGTATTTTACTGTTTGAGATTTCCTGGTTGATACTCAAAATGGTGGTTGAGATAGTTGCTAGTTAGAAAGAAGTCTAGCAAAGCATAAAATTTATAGAATATTATGTGTATAGACATTATACCTTAGCCGAAGCCATGGCAGAAGACGAAAAGTTGAATTGGTGAGGTGTCAAGCATCTCCTATTAAGGTCATACCTTTATTCCTAGACTTTCTGTTCGACATGATGGTTTAGGTTCTTTATTTTTTCTTATAAATTTTAGGCTTTGTTCAAGGGGTTTCTCTTCTTAGTTCTTTGTGTACAATAAGTTTCTCCTCTTTACTTTTTATGTAATCTTATTAATTTTTTTATTTTTATTAGTGAATCTTATTAATTATTGGAAGCACAGTAGGAGGCCAATTATCATTTGGCACAGATAATCCATAGGCAATGATAACACATGAATAGTCTAGAGAACTAGCTCCTGCTTCAATGTTAGTTATAAAAAAAAAAGGACTCCTGCTTTAATGTCCACTAATCTCCCGCATTGCATTGCTTATTGTACGCAACTATGGAAGCAAGGAATTTTAAAATTACAATTCCCATTACCATGGATAAATGCATCATAATATATGATGCCATCATTTCCAAACAAATAAAAGCTAGATTTTATTACAATCCAACTAATTATGACAACATACAAGCAGGCAGACACTTATGGCGTACTCTCCGAATATGATCAACCACTTAGTAACATTAAACGGCACGTCATCCTATCATGCACTAAGAAGGCTATGATAATGGGAAGAACATCATCAGGTGAGGTAGGTGGAACAGGGGCTTATTATCTGCAGAAAGAGTGAAAGACGTCTGATCCATCAGGAAATCACTTACCGAGAATTCAGGGCAAAGTTAGCTGACAATGGAGAAGAATCAGCACGGGCAGTATCCCTAGCTAATGGCCCACCTAATGCACCGTTACTAACTGCATTAGTGCAGCTGGCAGCATGATACCTTTGCATTTCTCCCAAAAATCACCGGCATACTACCACTATTAGAAGCTGTGAAGCTGCTTTTAACAAAACAATGCTTACCAAATCAGTCGAACAAAGTGAATTTATCACCTTTTTTTTAGATAGGTGAGTTTATCACCTATTTGCTCTAGTCAAATAATATGCCAAAGAATTAACAACGTAGGGAACAAAGTTTGAACGCTACACAACGTGATTTGAATCTGTGACCACCAGAATTAGTCAATGAGTTAACGAGCTCCCATCTAACTTCTATAGAATATAAGTTTATCAGTTGAAACTTGAAAATTTCATTATCTAAGAGCCAAGTTTTTGTGACCATGTCGGTCAAACCACAAACATTTATGAATGTGAAAATCAGACTGTCAGATTTTTTCAGATTTTTTTTATAGGTATCAGACTGTCAGAATTATTTCTACAATATGAAAGTAAAGAAAATAATGTAAGAAAAAACATGAAGCTAAGTAATCCAGTCGCATGAACAAGACAAGCATGAGTGCAGGAACTTTTTTGTCTGCTATTTGTTACTTCAATGTACCGTTAAAGTTGCTCAAGTTTAAGATTGAATGTCAAATTGTGTTTTGAAGGGAAACATACAATTTTGACCTCTAGTTTCAGGCAATTTAATTCTCAACAAATACAAAAAGTGAAACATCGCACTCTCTTCACAACATGAACCAGCATTTTCGCCTCAGGAAATACTTAAGTTTACAATCTTAATGAAATTGCTTACATCTACATAAAATTCTGAACTTCTAATATGCTAAAGTAATAGTTTGGAGTTGCTAACGATAATATCTGAGCATATAACATCAAGGAAATTCTAAACACTAGCATTGATCCCCTAGTTCTTATGCTTGCCAATGTCAATTTCATGAACAAAAAGTTAAGCACCCACCTTAAAAGTTTACAACTTTCATGACTCAAAACTAAGCACGGCCTAGAGTTTGGAGCTTCTATTATTTAAAAGTCCAACACACTACTGACAGTACAAGAGAAGTGCGTGACTGATCAAACCCTCTAATCTTTTAAAAAAAAAAAAAAATTGTAAGAACTCATCGAAAATTACCTAAATTTTCAGCTTTTCTTCCCAAACCTCATCACTCAAGTAGCTCAAATCAGTTCACACACCCTCCTCCCCACCCCCTCCAAAACAAGCAAGGGAAAAGTACTAAAAATAAAACAAACAATACCGAGTCACCCTGAATAAAATTTACCAATCACACAAAATCCAAGCTATAATTATTTTTTTACCAAAATATGAATTTGCACCCCAAGTTTTCAAATCTGACAGAAAACGTACCATGATTCGCACACAAACCAAAGCTAGGGTTTTGAACGAATTCCGATTCCTGCCAACGGGGGACGAATCCCGAGCTACACAGCAAGGGCCCACAGATATGGTTCTTCTTTCAAGCTAGGTTTTTTTATGCAAATCTCGTAGAAAGGGGATAGTTGGGACCGAATGGGAATTCGAAAGAGGAAAAAAAACAAAACCGTGGAAAACGAAACTCTCAGAAATTTAGGGTTCAAAGAGAGGTGGGAATGGAGATTCTAGACAGCTAAATAGGTTTGCAAAGGAGAAGAAAGGTCTACAGTGGAGTCGAGGGCTTTGACTGTTTAGCTTTTTCTCTTCTGGTTGTTGTTGCTACAGTGGAGAAGAAACGATGACGACGGTGCCTCTGTTTCTTCCGGTGCTTTGATTAAAGGGAAGGAGGATCCGGTGAAATCTGCGGACGGCTCGTTTGTTTGTGGAAGAATAAAAAATTAAAAATTAAATAAAATATTATTAAAATATATTTTTTTAATATTATTTTTATTTTAAAATTTAAAAAAATTTGATTAATTTAGATTCAGATATGAGTTGAGATGATTTGTAAATAATAGAATAAAATATTTTTTTAATATTATTATTATTTTATAATTTA
This sequence comes from Pterocarya stenoptera, assembly GCA_003123785.1. Classification (NCBI taxonomy): domain Eukaryota; kingdom Viridiplantae; phylum Streptophyta; class Magnoliopsida; order Fagales; family Juglandaceae; genus Pterocarya; species Pterocarya stenoptera. Next base: position 249,425 of record QEOT01006572.1, read on the forward strand.
AAAAAGTTAAATTATTTCTTATATTTTATAAAAAAATTTGAAAAAATTGTAATGATGAAATAAAATGAGTTGAAGTGAGTTTTGAATTCAAATCACTCCTGAATTATTTATTTTATTTTATGTAAAAATTTGAAAACAAAATTGTAATGATTAGATGAGATGAAAAAGTTGTAATGTTTCAGGTACAATTTGGATAATAAAATGAGATAAGATTATTTTAGATACAAGTTTAAAATTAAATAAAATATTATTATAATATTATTTTTTAATATTATTATTGTTTTAATTTTTGAAAAAGTTGAATTGTTTATTATATTTTATGTTAGAATTTGAAAAAATTGTAATGATCAGATGAGATGAGATGCGATGAAATATTTTCACTTTCCAAACGGGCTTAATTCTTCCCTACTTCTACCCACTTATCTTTATTATGGTTCTTCAATGGTGCTTGGTTTTGATTCTTGAAGGTAATTTTCCTAGGTACTTAGGTTAAGTTTAGATAGTGAGTTGAAATGAAAGTTAAAGTTGAATAAAATATTTTAGAATATTATTTTTTCATATTATTATTATTTTGAGATTTGAAAAAGTTGAATTGTTTATTTTATTTTATGTGAGAATTTGTTAAAATTATAATGATGAAATGAGATGAGATAGATTAAGAACTTGAGAGTGTTTCTCAATTCATGTCAATTAAATGGAATGTGTACTTTGTAAACCGGCTTCCAATTAGAATTTTTCTTTTTAATCTATATATAGAACACATCTAATAAAATATTTATATAACATAATTTGATTTCATTTAAAATTAATTATTATTAATGCATAATTTGACAAGATTTTGGGATTTCCATCATCAAAGTAAGAGCATTGGCATCAGCCTCTTCAAACGCTACATTTCATCAAAATTTGAAAGGTTTGTCTTTCTAATCATTGCATTGGATTCAGTATACACATAAATCTCCAACTTTGAGCTACAGTATATTTAAGTTCATCTCCATATTTGAAGACCACATGTTCATCTCTATAACCATTATTTTATTTACTTAAATTATTATTTTTTAATTTTGAGTCACAATATATTTAAGTTGGGAAACAATAATTTAAGTATCAAATTAAATTATTAATTAACATATAATTAGTGTAATTACAAAATATAAAAAAAATATTATTATTAAAAATATTATTATTAAAAAATAATATTATATTATTATTTTAACTTATCCAATGACTAATTCAATGTGAGGTTATGGCTAAGGAGGTTTTGGATTTATGGAAAACATATACTTTTATCAAATTTTAGAGATGAATTTGATTAAACCAATATCAATGCTCTAACACAGTCCAACTATGACAGAAATTTTGAACCTTTTTATTACATGGTACACCCAATATCTAGCCTAATCTAATTAGATTTACTAATTATGAGAGGATTAAAATACCTACTAAATGAACATCAGGCATTTGGAAAATGATAAATATACAACTATTTTACATAAAATGATGGGTGGTTTTTGTAAGATTAAATTCATTTTCAATGAAGTGATTAATTGTATAAGAAGTGTTATAATCACAAAGAAATTAAAAAGTAAATCCATAAATTGATGTGATATGATATGGTACATTAGATTTAGTTTACAATAAAATTAGTTTTATATTCTAACGTACCATATCATGCCATGTTAATTTCAATCCAAACCCAAGTGATGTTGAAGATAAATGAATTTGGGACTAGGAAAACAGTGGCAAATTATGTCAAAAGTGCCTATCGATTCTTTATAGTTAGCAAATGTGAGAGCATAGGGGAAACCTCGAATGCTAGAAGCCCACATTCATTATGGTCTGCTTTATATAAGTTGAAGATTCCTAACAAAATTAAAGTAGTTGCCTGGAGAGCATACAAGGATGGACTTCCAACATTTGAAAACTTAAGAAGAAGACAGATTGATGTAAATGGTAAATGCATCTTCTGCAAGGACAAAATGGAGGATCTACCACATGATCAATGTACAACTATTTTACATAAAATGGTGAGCGGTTTTATAAGATTAAAATTCATTTTCAATGAAGTCACATAATTATATAAGAATTGCTATAGCCACAAAGAAATTGAAAAGTAAATCCACAAATTGGCGTGGCATGATATGTACGTTAGATTTACTTTATAATAAAAGTAGTTTTATATTTAACGTACTATATCATGCTACGTTAGTTTCAATCCAAACCCAAGTGATGTTGAAGATAAATGGATTTGGGACTAGGAAAACAATGGCAAATTATGTCAAAAGTGCCTATCGATTCTTTATAGTTAGCAAATGTGAGAGAGCATAAGGGAAACCTCGAATGCTAGAAGCCAACACTCATTATGGTCTACTCTATGGAAGTTGAAGATTCCCAACAAAATTAAAGTAGTTGCCTAGAGAGCATGCAGGGATGGACTTCCAACATTTGAAAACCTAAGAAGAAGACAGATTGATGTAGACGGTAAATGCATCTTCTGCAAGGACAAAATGGAGGATTTACCACATGATCAATTTATAATTATTGTACAGAAAATGGTGAGCAATTTTGTAAGATTAAAATTCATTTTCAATGAAGTCACATAATTGTATAAGAATTGCTATAACCACAAAGAAATTGAAAAGTAAATCCACAAATTGGCGTGTCATGATATGGTACGTTAGATTTACTTTACAATAAAAATAGTTTTATATTCTAACGTACCATATCATGCCACATTAGTTTTTAGATTTATTTTTGTGTAATCTCTTTGTAACTAAAACATTTCTTTAATTATATTTGTTGATTGTAAAATGGGTTGTAAAATAATTATTAAAAAGCTGTAAATGTATCATTATTCTATCTATTTTCAAGTAAAATAGAGAGACTCGGTATATTAAAGATATCCAACTGCATATCCACCATAGCCATAATTCTTCTTTGCAAGACGCATCGTGATTTTGCTTGGATGGTAGATGTTAGAAAAACTAGATCAAAGTATATAGCAGAAGTATTTACCTCAAGCGATAAATCATAAATTGGGTGCAATTTTTTGTAGACTTCTCAATCATTGTGAAATCATCCTCCTCGTTAGTAGAGTGTGTTACATGGTAAAAAATTAGTGCAACATCCAAATGTTCCACAACCTAAATATCTGGACTAGAGAGACACATTTGAGAGAGATTTTCACTTTTTAGAACAGAAGCTCACCACTTTAAGGGGGCCTATCTATATAGCCCCTCTAAATATAACCTTTGGCTCACCAGTCATCAAGGTTCATGAAGTGACTATTAAGCCACTTCATAACTCCTAGTCAAGGGAATGGAAGGGGAAGGGGTGCCCACTATGGGTGCTCCATCTTTTTACTATATCTCTCACTCACACATAGTAGATAAAGCCCCAAGCCTGTATCTCTTAACATGTTCTCAATCTTATTTATATTGGCAAATAGGTTGTGTGACCAACGAGAACACCTATAAAAGAAAAAATGGGAGCACTATACCAAATCTCTCTGAGAAAAGACCAGCATAGCAACATCACTAAAAATGTTTCGTTATGCTCCGACTCATTTGGTCACATTAGACAAGCATATCTAATTCCTCTCAAGTATGAATGACCCAGAGCAATACTCAATCTCCATAAAACATTTTGTACTCACAGTTATGTCACAACTTTCAAGAAGTAACATAACTTGCCGGCAGTGAGTAAATACAATATTGATGTGCTATCAAATAGTCTTCCATTCGCCCTCATATCATTCAGTTTTAGTCAAGTTGATTTCCTAGCAATATCTCTTTAGGTTGTATCATTTATGGTCATAGACAACATGCAAAAGTAGCAAACACTAAAATTCCAACCTTATGACATGGTCAAAGGTCTCCTAAGGGCATAAATAAATTAAGATCACAATCAATTATGACTTACAGAGCTCGCATGATGAGGAAGCAGAGAACCATTTGTTCACTCACCTCTACCTTCGGTCGTAAGAGCACGTGTAGAATAAAATACATGTTACGATAGAGTTCTCTTTCTGAAAAATAACTTATGTCTAATCTTAATACATCATACAGATCTTAGTCTAGTCGTTATCTCAATGTCTAACCCAAGTTACTCTATTTGCTCAATATCCAAAATACCAAATAGGATCTCGCATCTAGCTAAACACAAGTTATATGGATTGTGGGCTATTCATGTACGGTTGTAACAAATGATAAAGACCTCATCTTAACCTAGCTAAGGCAAAATATATATGTGTCAACCATCTCTATATACTATATAAGTATCAAAGGACACAATGTCTCGTCTTCGCTCGCTTTCTAAGCACCAGAGGTGATAGTTTGTGTGAGTGAGCCGATTTAAGCATGTCGACATACCTTTTTCACCAAATCCCAAAATGCATGGTGAATGCGTGTGCTCACTAAATGCTCACAGTCGTACCACGTGGTCATAGAACTCATCACGTGATCAACTACAAATAATTAGACCGCAACTCTCAAATGGTGCTTTATGATAAGCTTACAACTTATTCATAATTTATATACAACTTTAAACATAATAATATTTTTTATTATATTTAAACCTATCAAATAAAAGGTAAAAGGCAAAATAAAATTTAAAATAATATTATTTTATTACATAGTTGTAAACAAGTTGTTATAGAGGAAATAATCAGACTTTTGAAGATTGGAGGAAATTAGAATAATCAAACTAATCATCACAACTTTCTGAAAGTTCTAAACAAAACACAAAAAATAATTCAACTTTTTCAAGTCTCAAAATAAAAATTATATTATAACAATATTTTAATTTATAATATTTTTTATTCAACTTTTTCTCTCAATTTTCTCAAAATACAATAAATATTTAACTCAAACTATCTCACTATTATTCACAAACCATCTTATTGTTATTTACAAAATTTTAATTTTATCTCATTCTCCAAGCATTCCCTAAGGTGTAATGTATTGTGTAGCAGAGCTAAAAAATGAAAAAATAAAACTTGTTGAAA
>QEOT01006575.1:0-35746 GCA_003123785.1 Pterocarya stenoptera
TGGCTCAATTGTTGCTATTTTTTGCAGTAATTTGGTGGCTGATGAATTTCGTATGGTTGAATTACCTTGTGAGGAAGATTCGGAGATCTCTGATGTTTTCGATGACATGGACATGAGAGTACAATAAGCTGTTGATATGATGATTACATGTTAAGGTTCTTGACACATGTAGTTGTGCAATAACAAGTGCTGCACTCTTGAGGCTTTGGTGGCATTTCCTGAATGTAGCCAGTCTCGGATAGTTGGAACAATTCTGTTGTATGAATGTATGTAAAAATATAACCAGGCTTGTAAGCTGATATGGAACAACCCAAGTTTCTCAAAGACATTCCTCTTTCCTGTATGCACATATAGCATATTGTAGCTGGTATCGTGTACTTAAGGAACAATGCTGTCTATATAATCCAGGCTTGTAAGCTGGCTCATATGAGACAACCCAAGTTTCTCAAAGATGCTCCTCTTGTCTTTCTTGAGAAATGGTGTTGGTATCGTGTGGAGATGCACGCTTATGTGGTTTTATATACGTGTATGTATGCTAGCATGGACATGACATTGAATGAGGAGGTTGATTTTCATTACTTTTTATAGATTATGCTCTTAAGTGCTATTAAATATCTTTTGGTTAAAGTAATGATGGGAGATTATGGAACTCTTACCACCATCTTTAATGAATCTTGAATGCTAGAGCACTTGACTTCATCCAATATTATAATGACCACACTTGTACAAGCTTAGTGGTCTTGTCATATCTCATTATGCAAAAACTTTATCTGTAATGCTAGAATTATCATTCTTGCTTGCAATCAATCAAAGGCACTAGCCATTCCTAATTGCATTAAAATACAACCTAAAGGAGTTTAAGGTGGTAACTTATATGATTGCTCTGTCATTGTCATTCTTTTTGTACTCTCGATGTTTTCCCATCCTTTTTTTTTTTTTTTTTCAATTATAAATTAATGCAAAAAAAACAAAAAACAAATGCACTATGTTCAAAACAGGTCTTCGATCTGCTATGGGGCACCCATTAAAACAGACGTTTCAACGCAGCATCTAACTGCTCGGACATGAAACTATAAATAGCGGTACTACTTTGCCGCCTGAATAACACCTCTTTATTTGTCCATTAGGCCATTTTGACATTTTCTTTTTTTTCTTATTTTTTTTTCTTTTTTTTTCATCTTTTTTAACAAATTTAAATATTTTTAAAAAATAAAAAAATACATCAATATATTAAAAATCACTTTCTTAATCATCAAGTTAAAAAAATTAAAAAAAAATTAAATACACAAGTGGTCAAAATGAGTGGACAAAGTAAGAAGACAAACTAGCATTTTCCAACTATAAATTGGTACAATGGAACATAATTTACCATGCGCATGCGGGGAAGCTAAAAAGAACAATTTTTTAAAAGAAAAGGAAGCAATCCTGAGAGTATATATGGTGGAGTGATAAGTTTAATCTTTGTACTTATTTTTAAATTACGTTATGGAACAGTACGTATGGTGGAATATAATTAATACCTAATTATATAGTTTTAAAGAAATTAATGTGGCAAATCATGACTAATTAACTAATTCCACCAAACAATATCGATAGTTTGGAGATTAATATATATACCAGATCGATGATGATCACTTTTTAATATTCTTTAGAAAAATGTGAAGAAGATCAAGTGCATGCATGTACTTCTCGTCTATTTTGAAAGAGGATGGGGTCAAACTCGGTAGGTAAATTGTAAAGCTTGGATGAGCTCCCATGCCCGCGAAATTGACCTGAAAGTAAACCAGTTTTTGTAATTTTTTATTATTTATTGATTTCATTTTTAGGATCAATATCTCATATTTTTCACGTGTATATATCGTTATATATATATATATAAATATTTCTATGATCGATGTATCTGCAAACTCATTCAAAATTCAAATAAACCGAACAAAATCAGTCCTTTTAATGATAATAATATGAGATAATAAACAGTACTATATATATATTTATATATTTATTTTGTTTATTAAAGTGATAGATTAAACACAAAATTGATGAATGGTATATTTCAATGCTCAGTACTATATAAGGCCTCGTTTGTTTTCATAAATAAGATGATATGAGATAAATTGATATTAAAATTAAAAGGTTGAATAAAGTATTGTTAAATTATATTTTTTAATATTATATTTATTTTGAGATTTGAAAAAATTGAATTATTTATTTTATTTTGTATGAGTATTTGAAAAAATTATAAAGATGAATTAGAAAGTTTTTAAAATTTTTAAAATTTTAAATTTTAATCTTAAAAACAAACAAGGCGTTAATTAATATCCTATTGAGAAATTTATCACCTATATGTAGCGGTTGTTGTAGTCCTCATGACTCCTCAATTGCTTCGAATGCAAATGTCTGATGATAAAAAAAAAAAGGAAATCGAACCGACGAATTTAGCACATACCGACGAAATTATCACACACGTACGAGATCGGAGATCCATACATTTTTAGTCAACACTATAATTAGTTGGTCAAAAATATCTGCTGGTAAAATTGTTGATAATTAATGAAGGTTGGGTCAGGAAGATCAATATTGACTCATCAAAGTTTTAAGTTACTTTTTATTAATTTAAGTCATCCAAGTTATAAAATTTATATTAAGAATATGATTAAAAATGATAAAATTTAAAATAAAAAAATAGTAAGGCCTGAGCAGTTTCTCCTTCTCCCCCTCCCCTTTGAACAAATGAAGAAGAAACAGCCAAGCATTTTAGAAAATAAGAGAGAGCTCATAATTGTTTTTTGCTTTCATGATTCAAGAATAAGGTGTACTTTAGAAAACGTCTTAGGTTAGGTTTGGAGAGAGATGGGACCAGTTATATAATAGGGGGAGCAGATGCAAGCTTTTTCTTTCAATAGCCGGCCAAACGTCTGCAGAATCATCGGTCTACTCTATCCCAATTCACCATTTCGGACCTCATACAAAAGGTTTTTTCCTACCACCTCCTTCTACCTATATCTAGAGTATCAAATTGTGTTAATGGATCATATTCATATCATGTCAAAACATGTATATTATTATATGAATCAACCTGTACATAACCCGTTAAGTTTATCGTATCAAAATCTCAAACTTTAATATGACCCATTAACATAACGGGTCTTATCATTTCAACTTATTTTGACTCGTTAGTAAATGTTATAAAATATGTTTACACGACACGACTCAACTTATTTCAATCCATTTATATAAATGGATTGAACAGATCTGAAATTAACTTGTTTGACTTAATTAAATTTAACATAATTTTATATAAATGTTAAAATTACAATATCTATAAAAAAAATATAAAACTAACTATAAGTCTAAAATTACAATTCAAATAATAAAAATATCAAAATTAAAATCTCAATAATTTTACTTTTAGGTATAAAGATATAATTTTAATTTTAATTTTTTTAACGAGTTAAAATGGGTTGACTCGTTATCAACCTATACTAAAACAATCGTGTCTTAACGAGTCAATTTGTTTTGATCCAAACCCGTTAAGACTAAACTAAAACTCGTTATTAACGTATCATGTTCGTATTAAATTAACAGTTCGTGTTCCACGATGCCACCAAACTTAAGCACCTAAAGGAGAATCTGGTGTCTTACTCAAATAAGAATAAAATAATAGAATAGATATTATTTTTCATCTTGCATTTTATCATTCATATTTATGACAGTTTTATGTGCCATATTTTTTATAAGTGACTTTACATGATTTAAATAATTAATTATCTATAAAAATATATTTAAAATATATCATATTAACCGATCATGTGATTAAAATAATAAAAATATTCAAATCGAAAAATCGCATCATTGAACAAAAATAGAACTGACATGAAATCTCAATTCCTTGCTAACAATTAATTCTTTTCACAAATTTTACCAACATTTCGAAAAAAAGAAAAAAAAAAAAAAAGAACCAATTAATTAATGCCTTTTTTTGGGTAAGTCTCACTTAAATAATTATAGTTTACCAACATTCAGTTTAGCAACCACCATAATTAGTAATTACCCATTGCACTAATTAACCCCTAAATAAATAAATAAAACAGCAATCAATAACTCCGCTCCAGGCAAAAAATAATTAAGAGCAAATTCATGAATCACTAGATCGTCAACGTCATTAATCACATATATATTCCTATATACGTACGTTAATTACCTAAATACATGCTTATAATCTTATCTTGAACAAATTTGCTCTTCCTTTATCGTCTCCAATACTGGCTTCCTTGATCTGCATACAGATAACCTATACTTCATCTCTAGCCCAGAAAGCCCCTCAACTCCGTCGTCCAAACTCAGCCTTGAACCTCGAACCTCGCTTTCCTCCACTGCCGCATACGAGGAGGCCTCCTCTTGCTTACCAGTAGTACTGGTACCGGACTCCGGCAAGATCCTGACTTTTCCACCGGATATCCGCTTAGCTGCCGAGTTGGCCGCCATGAAAACAATCGCCATATCCGCTGCCGTGACTATAGAATTCAATCTCCTCATAGGAAACGTTACGTAAACGTTGCCAAGATCTAACTCCTCGTCAGCGCTGAGTGCGGAGAATCTCCGGCCAATGTGAAGGGCTTGGGAGTTGACGAGGAAGAAGTTTGGGCACTCAAACATGAGCTCGGCGGCCTTGACGGGTTCGCGGCACTGTCGGACTTCACCACTGGGAAAGATCACCCTCGCTGCCCTATTGCTCTTGATCAAAGGGGTGGCAAGAGTGCATGAAATATAGTTTCCCATTTTCTTAAGAAAGGAAGAAAATTCTTGGGAGAGAGAGAGGTGGGTTAACTCAGAAAACTGGTATATACCGATCTCGTTTGGAGGGGGAGATTTAAGGGTGGGACTTATATAGAGACTGACTTATACAAACAAGTCAATGGAAGCCTAAAAAATCTGATAGAAAAGCAGAAGCGATTAAAAAAATTGTGCGCGTGATAGAAAGAAACTGAGGAAAGGTGCGGTCAGTGGTGGGCTGTATTTAATGTGAATGCGCGTATTGCTACCGCGGATTGAATGGTGGGGAAAAGGTGGAGAAAGTGCATGTTTTAACTTTTATGTCTGCTTTTGACACGCGAATTTTCGCTGTGAATGCGTGTGGGGCCGCTGATCAGGAATCCCTCCCCAGCTAGCAGTCTAGCTGTTAATGGTTAGATGATGTTTATTTTCGCAGATGAAAATATTAAAATTAAAAATTAAATAAAATATTATTAAAAAATACTTTTTAAATATTATTTTTATTTAAAAATTTTAAAAAATTATAATAATTAAATTTAATTTAATTAATTAAATTAAATTAAATTAAGAAGAATTATGAAAAGACAATGGTTACTAGAAGAGGTTAAATTTCCTTCATTATAAATATCAAAAAAATTTTACAATTTCTTACTATTCACCCACACTTCACATCTTATCTTTTTTTTAAATTTTTTTTATCAAATATTTTTTATATGAATAGTGAATAAAAAATTTGAAATATTTTAAAAAAATAAATAAATTCAAAAAAAATTTTTAAAAAATATTAAAAAGTATAGAGTGTGGAGTGTGGATGAATAGTAAGAAGTTGTATAGCAAAACCCTATAAATATAGGAAAATGATTTATCCACAATATTTTGTACAACATTTTGTACAACAGTGTTATAAAGTAGGAGTATTTTTGTAAAATGCTGTTACTTTTATAAGATGATTTACAAAAATATCCCTACTTTATAACAATATTGTATAATATATTGTATAAAGTGTCGTGGTTCTATCAGTACTCATAAATATAACCCTGTAAATTTCATGGTATTTTCTGGGCGTACATGTGGGGTACTGTGACGTGCTGTCCTCCTCGTCAACATGGACAACTACAAGGGCAACAAGATTAATCATGGGGTTTCGGACACTACTACTTTCCAAGGTTTCCACTTTCCTTTGTGCTGCGCATGTGTATTGCATCATCACTTGGGGACCAAAACATTGTGAAACAGAACTCATACAATCAAAGACAGAAGACAAGGAGAAAGAAGATCAGGTGATCTGGTTTTCTTTATCGATCCACCACCATGCATATATATCATATATTACGTAAAATATAATCTAACACTAACTACTAGTTAGTGCTTGCTGCAACTTCATTGTAGCCAGTTAATTCCAGCCAGTTAATTCCAGCGAAATAATTATTTACAGTTAAAATGAATTTGTTTTGATTTCAAAAAATATTTTCGTTGTAATTAAATAGCCACAAAAATCTATTTTTTTTATAGTGTATATAAGTGGATATATGCCACTTCAAATAATATATATAATTTCCCCAAGAAAAATAATAAAACACTTCAAATTATTTGCCTTGAATGTAGTTTTCGGTGGGAATATTGAGATGCATGCAAATGATCCTACTCGTAACTTGGACAGGCAAGATAAGGACGATTTAAATCTTGAATCCCTGTGTACGATAAGGACGGTTCAATGTCCTAGGCATTAATCATCGACAAGAGTTCGAGGCCACGTACGTAGTACAGCTAGGTACAGCTAGCTAGCTATCTGTTTGGTGGGCTCTTCATGTGCTTAATTTTACAGTGAAAAGTGAAAATTCAGTAGAATAAAATGAATGGGTTTTATAAGCAGTGAACTGATGGAGCTTTGGCCCAATCGCATTTGCATTTTTCCAAAGGATGATATGTACGTAGGTGGGTTATGAGTCATGACCCGGCGGGGACGATCAACTATTTATAATAAGAATAATAATAATTGAAAAATTGATAGGTTACTATCTTCTTATTATTTATTTATATTTATTTATATTTATTTATTTTTTATTTAATGGTTAAAGAAGTGACTATTAGTAAAATTATATTTTTTTTAATGATTAAAGATGTTAAAAAAATATTTAAAAAATAATAAAAAATTATATACACTATAAATAATAAATAGATAGTAAAAGATTAATAACCTATCACTACCCATAATAACAAGAAGGGGAAGTGATTAAAAAAAAAGCGCATCAGATAGCAGCTACGTCCTAATCTATTAATTTATTCTAGGCATAAATATATATATATATATATATAAATATATTCATTTATAGACACTAATGTATGTGGTGGTGGATGGGGGCACGCGCGCACTTGTAGATTTTTTTTAATTCAATGATTGCATCAAATTAAAAATAAGAATACGGATGGGTAGAGCCCCATTAATAACAATTTAATTGCAGGTGAGGCAGCCCAATAACAGAAAAAATATAAACTAAAAACGTGAGCAGCAGATCCAATAATTAATTAGAAATGTTTGGAAACGATTTTTATCTTATTTTATTTTATTTCATCTTAAAATATCTTATTTCTTTTTTAAACATCAATATTATTCAAACATAAATACTTTTAAACTAATTATTATAATTTTTTCAAACTAATCATTACAATTTTTTTAAATTTTTTTAAAAAAAAAATCAAACTCACTTTTATTAGGTTGGATTCTTAAATTCTTTCATGTTCTCTTTTGTTTTATTGGACTTATTGTGCATCCGTGAATGCAAGGCCATTGGGCAGGATTTTCTACCAGCCTAAGTGAGATGAGAGAAGCCCAAGGAAATTAACCCAAAAGAAAATCCACGGAGTTGACATTTTGGGTACAGTTCATTTTCCCGACTTGATAAGACTATCGACCCAAAAAAATGATTATCTTTATTAATTATTATAAAAAAATAATATTTACATAATAGAGTACACAAATATATATATATAAAATAATATCCACATAAAAAAATTTTTTTAATTTTTTTAATAATAAATCTCATTCTTTTACAAAATCACATCTCTTAACTATATATATCATTACTCAAAAAGAGCTGATCACACTTTTTACAAAAGCAAAGACAAAAAAAAAAAAAAAGCTGATCCAAGAGATCAATGTACTCCAAAAATACCACACCCTTGTCAACTATGAAGCATGGTTATCCATCCCAGAAAATTAGAATTTTGCTTCACATCATCTTATACCACACACCATATATACTTTGATTTTTTTTATGTATTCTTTTTAAACTAATTGAGTTATTGTACTCATCATCCATACACCACACATTTAATAAAAAGAAAATCATATGATGTTTGAAGGATGAGTAGAATTTTTCAGAAAGGCTTTGCAGCCGAGACACACCACTGGCACAACGACCCAACCGCGACCACCTAAATCCATCGTTAATCTCGTCAATAATAGTGGTAGAACAAACATCCCGCACACAACCACAGCAATGTCTCCCCGAAATAACCCCCCACATGCGCTATATGAGGTTGAAACCGGAATCAACCTCACTAATGACGGCCACCGTCATGCATAAGAACCGCACTAAAACTGAAACAGTAAGATATACTTGCTGTAGAAATATTTCTTCTTATGCAATGTGGAAAAAATTCTAGTTCTTGTAGTTTTGTTTCGGCTCAATTTGAATTAAAACAAGTTTAATAGTACATACAAATTCAATACAAAAAGCAGAAAAGGTTGGGTGCTGCGTAGAGAACGAATGCTCTGTATAAACTATGAACCAAATTGCGTGAGACAGAGCATGCACTCCCAAACCACGAGTAAAGACAAAGTTAGATTTGGAAATGTGATAACTACAAGAAAGTAGTGTCAAGTGTCCTGAATCATTTGCATGCCTAAAAAGCATCATCATATGAATGTAATATTGTAACCAATATACTTAAATATTAGGTGAGGAGCGTGCTTGTCAACCAAGAAAACAAGTAGCTAAAAGTAAATCTTAACCATGTCAATGATATGAAAAATAAAAGATAGCCATATTACTTTTAAAAAAAAGAGATAGCCATATACAAAAGATGGCCAAGTTTTCTGTAAATTCATCCCAATCAAGTAAGATGCAAGATTTCAATCCATGGATACAAAGAAAATATATTCTGTCTGTTACACAGGAAAACAAATGAATTACTCCAAACAACTTTTTGAGCATTTCATAAATTAATGTACTAACATCCCCAATAGTCCAAGACTCACTACCATGAGCAGAACCAAGTAAATCAGGCAGCTGCACGCTCACAAATCAGAATGTCCCAGAGCATGGTTCACAGAGATCTCTCAAAAACGTAAAGCTCACAAACTAATGTTACTAGATGTGATAAGTTTAATCTACTTTATAGTAAAAAGTGTACGTTTCTCTATAAGCAAAGCTATACTAACACGGCAATAGAAAGAACCAGATAACACATATCAAAATGAAATTTCAATCTCCATTGCAACCAAGAAATCAAGAGGTCACAAATGGAGAAACATCATACCTCGTAAGGTCAATCAAACCGCTAGAATAAATTTATTTGTCGTGTTACATACACCAAGGATGACAGTAGTACTCACTTTTCTATAGCCCCCACACCCGCTTGTTTCTTCACAAGAATTGAGCATACCCTTCCCTATTCAGAACAGATGCATAATAGATTCCAGACATTTGCAAAAAGAGTTAACAGAAATGTTAGCAAATAACATACGAGTGCCAAAATATTTGTCAACCCAGAAATTACAAATACTGATTCTTCTCTTTTTCCTTCTGTTAGAACCTACACGAATTGAAGAAAAAATGATGAATCATACCTAATATCTCTTCATGAAGTCAAAATTGGCCCAGCCAGGTTTCAAGATATTGGAACTACATTAAATTAGTATATGACATGCACCTATTCATGAAAACATATATGCCTGATCTGCAGAGTTCCACGTACAAACTGAAGACACCAGGCATAATATGAATACCTACGCGGAATTCAACATTGCAGGACAACAACTATGCAATACTACTTCTGTCCAAAGAGAAGAAAGCCTCGTATGCAAAACAGACAAAATCAGAAATTCCAGTGCATCAATTGCCAACCGTTCTGTAAAACTAGCAACAAATGAGATAAAGAACGGAATTTCATTTCTAATAGAGCATTACAGCCGACATTCCAAAGGCCGATCATTCAGCTGTCGACAAAAATTAAAAAAAAAAAAAAGAAAAAAAAAAAAGAAAAAAGAAACTCCTAATTCTTTCTTCCTCATCTTTTATCTCAAAATTTGAGGAGACCCTCCCCCCAAAATTTCTACCATATCAATGGTTCTAGCGAAGCCAAAACTATCCCCTGTTACGAATAATAACTGATTAAACTTTTCCCCAATTTTCCTCAAAACAAATAATTTCCACTATTCCTTCCTAAATAAAAATAAAGTTAGACAATAATCATAAAATCAGTTAAACTTATTCTTCACCCTCACGCCAAGCTCCCCCGCTACAATGACCGTGGTGGCCAGGTCAAGGAACATCCCGTGCTCCACAACGCCAGCGAGCCGCAAAATCTCATCGCTCGCAGCCTTCAAATCCCCAATATCTTTCTTAAAATATAATTCCACAATGTAATTCCCGTTATCGGTCACAAAGGGTTCGCCTTTTTCTCCGGAAGTCCTAAGCTTTGCAACGCAACCCGAATCCGCAAACAGGGTCTGCAGTCTATGCGCCGTGAATTTCCAACAAAAGGGCACGATCTCGACAGGCATGGCGAGCCCACTACCACCCAGATGCTTAACGAGCTTGGACTCGTCCACAATAACGACGAATTTACGACAAGAGCTCTCCACCATTTTCTCGCGGAGAAGGGAACCACCACGGCCCTTGACAAGGTTGAGGAAAGGGTCGACCTCGTCGGCGCCATCGATGGCGAGGTCGACGACAGGGTGGGTGTCGAGATCAGATAGAGGGATGCCGAGGGAGACCGCCTGTTCATGGGTTATCTTCGACGTGGGGATTCCGACGATGTTGTGGAGCTTGCCCTGGCGCAAGAGCTCGCCGATGCGATTCACAGCGTGCTTGGCAGTGGAGCCGGTGCCGAGGCCAAGGACCATGCCGGACTCCACATACTCCACGGCCTTATAAGCCGCGATCTTCTTGAGCTCGTCCTGGGTCAGAATGACTGGAGACACAGAAGCAGAAGATGGAGAGGAAGGGATCAAAATCCCCGTCTCCATGGGAGATATCTCTGAACCAATAAAATGCGGATAAGGGATAGCCATCTCCTTGAATATCTTTACCCCACCAAACAAATTGAAAAAAAAAAACCCGGAATTGGGTTTCTAGACTACTAAAATACAAACAAAACGTTTATTGTTAACTAGGGTTTTGATGTGTGAAGGAAACCCAGAAACTTGAATGAGAGTTTAGAGATGGATTTTATTGGGGTGCGCAAAATATACAAAAACGAAAAAGGCAAAAAGGAATATCTGAAGAGATATGGGTTATCTTGGAACGTGTGGTCAAGAGAGAGAGAAACGGAGGGGCGTTTATGAGGAGGAGGATGAGGCGCAGACACATGGGGTTTGTGTGTGGTTATCATTATATAGAGGGAAGGGGGAGGTAGGAGGCGCGATGGTGCGGGGAAGATGGAGAAAATTAGGGGGAAAAAAGGGGTTGTGGAAGGGAGGAAAAGAGATTCCTCCAAATCCAAGAACCAGAATCCTAATTAAATCCTACGGCTATGGGAGTTCTGGAGTTTCAGGATTTTACCTATATTTTGACTCATAGGAGAATTTCTTGAAATTAGTCGTGACATTATTATTTTTACATATATTTTTAAATTTTATGTTCAATAAATTAGATCCTTGTCGTATGAATTGGTAGTATCCCTTCTTATTGCATTATTGCATTGACAAAAAAATATATTGCCAAATACTACTAGAATACAGGTATAAAGCTTATATGAAATACTATTATACTACACAAATATTTATTTATTAAATAGTTATGTTATTTTGTGTATTCCTTACGTATTTCATTAATGTGATTGGTCAAAATAATTATTTTATATTAAAAAAAAGTGATGCAGTCAATTACGTTAATGGAATGCGTAAAAAATAAGTAAAAATAATTACATATAATATTTCTATTTACTAAAATACACAAATATTATAATGGTATTATCGAAGCATGAACAAACCACACTTATATTAGTGGATTGTCTTGAGTGTTTATTATGTGAATATGGGAACATTTAATTTCAATTTAAAAAAGATGATAATTATATTTTTAAACTAATTTTAGTGTTAGGCATAATTGGTCTTTTTTGTCTTGTTTTTTTATTATATATATTTTTTAACACTTTTAAATATTTTTTAAAAAAATAAAAAAAATTACAATATTATTAAAAAATATTTTTTTAATCACTAAGTAAAAAGAAAAATAAAAAATTTCAACAATAAAAACTAATGGTGAAAATATCATTTTCTTTAAAAGATTACAGAAAAATAAGAGATTACAATTACCGTAGGAGCTACTGATAAATAAAAACCAATAAGAGCTTGGAGCAGTGAGAGTATTATTATTCTTTTAGTAATAAAAGACAAAAAATCTCATATTCTATATTAAGAAGGTTGCATGTATGGACTTGTCCACGAACATCCCTCGTCAGAATGAATAAATAATATTGAATTGCTATCCATCCCCCTTTTTAACCATTATCTTCACGTCATCTTTTTTATTTTATCGATTTTTACCATTTTTAATGTAGTATTAGATGATTAAAAAATTATTTATTATTATTTAATCATGTACGAGGAAATGGTAAATAGTATTTTTCGAAAAGTAATGCTAAATAGTAAATACTATCTAACGCAATCATCATCGAATATTATCTATTTACTAAGGTATTATATGCAAATATTAGATCTATATGTTACTTTATATATATATATATAGAATATATAATATAGAGAAAATAAAAGCCAAATCTGAGTAAAATCTGGCAAAGGTCGAGAAAAGGTTGAAAGAGTAGTGGGGTTGGCTTAATATGGACCATCCATTGTGTCGAGTGGGGTCTATTTGATCGAATCGAGGTTGTCTTTTAGGACAGTGCCAATCCAAATCCATCTTGATATGAATGAATGAAATCAAATCATAGTCTTCTCCGTATTATTTTAGCAAGTTTAGTGGGAAACAAGGCGTGGACCTCTCTCTTATCACGAATCTCCGCATATACCCCCCATCACTCCACTCCATTCATTTCCCTGCATTTATTTGTTCCCCCACTCTTCATATATTTTGTTTCCTGTGCTATAATGACACATTTTATTTACTTTTAATGTGAAAATATATTATCTTATTTATTATATTTTATATATTTTATATAAAATTTTAATATATTATATTTGCTCCTCTTTAAATTACAATATATATATATATAAAATAAAAAGACTACAGTGAACCATCGTCGTCACTCTTATCTTCTTGAACTTGAAAGGATATTAGCAGCATATATTCTTGGGAAAGTGAATTGCTAGGCTATGCAGCTCTTGTCATATTCCTACAAGTCCGCCATTTTTTGTCTGCACCAGCCACAGAATTTGGGAACCAACGCAACAGTGGTGCTCTTTGAAAAACAAAACAAAGAACAAAGAAATTGCTTGCAACATGCATGCATCATTATTTCGACAACTGTTTTTCTCCGATTTCAAGCAAGGAGTTTAAAAAACAAAAAGAAAAAAAATTATCAAATAAGGAGGTTGTCACCGACACCCACCGAAGACCAATAGGGGTTGTCTGCAATTCTGCAGCTGAATCAAAGGCTCGAAGCAGTTTGGCAGAGAAAGGTAGGTGTAATATTCATTTATTACAGAAAAATTAATTTTACCATAAAAGACTTGCTCACATGTAGTTTGATAGATCTTGGTGGTGTATTTTCAACCTTTCATCTTCTCCTCCATTTTTGATTTTTTTATTAAAAAATAATTTGTATAAATTATAAATAGATAAGTCTTTGTACAAATCTTTGTAAAAAAATAAAAACTCCATCTTCAAAAAGTATAAAAACTTTATATATATATATATAAAGAATTTACATAAAACTTGTTTATTTGAAGCGATACTATCGTTACTCTTTTTCATTCACCGGTCCTCTGTGTATAAATTGCCAATTTGTGCAATTTGATTCACAGGATAAGATATCGTGGACAGATAAGCAACAAGCAAGTTCAATTTGACCACGTAACATATGACATGCTTTTCATGTGCGCTGGTCCAAACAAGCAAGGGATGGCATTCTCGGAGTTGCCAGTCAGTCTCGGTCTTGGACACTTGATTCCATATTCCGCGTAGGAACAGGTTTGGTCAGGAATTGTCATTTAACTAGGACGATCGAAGAACCTTGACCATGCACAGAATATTTGAGGTTTCAATGCAATAAACATAAAACAATATTTGAATCGAGACTTCAAAACCAAAAACCATATTCTCTATGCATTCAACCTCTGAATCAAATAAATCTTTCGAAAGAGTTCAAACGACAAGCTGAATTCCCTTATTCCTATGTTCATGGTAAGAGTTCTCCCTAAGACACTCCTTATGGTATAATAGTATATTATACCAATTCCCCCTTTTGAATCACTTTGAAAATGGGAAAAAAATGTTAAGGCCTTCTAAGATGGTTTCTCACTGCTACCAGCTCTCTCCTTCAGAGCAGCCTGGGGTTATGTTTAAGGCCTTCTGTTTTATAACTCATTTTTCCTTTTAAGTCTGGCTTCTATCTAGCTGCTCAATAAATATCATAGAAACAAGACCCTCTTGTCTATCTTCTTGTTTCATGCACCATGCAGTAAATTAAATCTCATTTCATGGCTATACGTTGTAGTTTTAACAAAACTGACTGACAGTAAAATACATTTCTTCACCTACATCACCTGTACGAATGGGAAAACAGAGAGATAGCAGGAAACTGATGGCAGATTTCATTCTTTGTTATTTTCACATATTGGACTCGAAGCCAAAAGCTTTGAGACAAACTAACGGATTTATGAGCCATTACAGCCGGTACATGATGTGTATTAGAATAAGATGGCACTTTCTGCCGTACACAAAAACAATGGTGTGAAGACATCGAGTGCATATCGTATCACAGCACACATAACTTTTAGAACAGCATCAAACTAGGCACAATTACTAAAGCCAAAATCATCACAAAAGAAAACTGATAGCATGCTCGAACCTTAGAAAAATCAGCCCTCCCATTGTTCAATTCACATGGTTTTTATGCTTATCTCTGCCTACAGCAAGTCTAAATCACATAAAATGGTGAGTAGAACTAGATTCGGTCTAATCACTTATTTCAGTAGCCACGATCAGATTCTATGGAATCAGTCGCAGAATTGTCTATTCACTAACTTCGATGTCAGCATCCATGGAACACATTACCAATATAGTCTTGTAACGCCCTAAGGAAGGCCCAAGCTATATCTGGGCCTATACTTCAAAGAACTAGTCAATGATATAATTGAAGCCCCATTAAAACCATTATAAAGGGTAAAAACTTCTCATTTCTAAGTAATGTGAGATTCTATATACCATCTACCATTATCACTTAGTATGGGGTATCACAATCCCCCCCCCCCCCTTCTTATTTAAAGTCCCGACATCATCATTGGGCCAGTCCATCGTAGGTGACACGGCTCAAGTCTTACATTTCAGGTTGTGATAGGCTCTAATACCATTTGGAACGCCCCAAGGGAGGCCTAAGCCACATCTGGGCCTATACTGCAAAATGACTAGTTAATGATATAATTGGAGCCCTATTGAAACATTATAATATAAACAATAACTTCTCATTCCTAAGCAATGTGGAATCTCATATACTACCTACCCTTATCACTCAGTATGGGATATTACAAGTCTTCAATGAAATTTAAAGACAACAGATTTATATCGAGCATATGAGACAATGGTTGCTTTGGATAATTTTGTATTGAACTTCTTCTGTATTTCCCCTTTCAGTATTTTATCAGAGTCATCACTAGGATTCAATTTGATAATATAAATTGGTTGGGAATTAGGCATCATTAAGTGAAGATGTATTCCCTTTCTGAATGAAACACTTTCCACAAAAGAAATTAAATAAAAATCATATACTTCATCAAATGGTCTAATAATGTAGTCAAGGGCATAATCTAACAGAACTTTCAGAGCATTAATACATAATGTCCAATCAAGAATAAGATGACTAACTCGGGGGCTAGAAAGCTTTTATAGAACAAGAACCATAATTAATCATTCTGCAAAATCAGCTTTCATAAACCAATCATCACTGCAGGGGAGAATCATCATTCACCTCCACAACTAGTACTCAAATAGAGCAGACAGAGCAAATAAACAAGTAATTCTAGCAACATATTGTAATTTTTGAAGTAGATTACAGTATAAAATATTATCTCGATTGCATTTACACTAACTAATAATGGAACGGCTTCTAAGGCGAGAAAATATTATCCTTACCTCAAACATATGGGATTATTTTGAAGTAGATAACAATATACAAGGAAAGGGAGAGAAGGGCAAATATATGCTGCCAGAAAAGAAGTGCTGAAGCCTCACCAACTGCATATCCCCTCAAGCTGGCAATTGCTCCCAATAAAATGGCACTTGGTGTTGTGTACTGCAACAAAAGAACAAATCTGTACATTGCATCACCGTGGACCAGAAGATTCATCTTATCAGACAAGGCTACTATACCAATTCCAAGCACAGGAAGCACTAAGAGCCTTGCTATGCTTATACCAACTGTAGTTCGAAGCCCAAGTGTAGACTCAATTGGCCCCTCAGCAAGCATACCCCCAAGAATAAGCAACACAGATGGTACCATTGCACCACCTAAAATCTCTAAACTGTCTGTGACAAAAGATAGTGGAGCATCATATCCAAAGAAAAAAGCCTTTAACTGAGGCACCGTACCGATGATGATGGCTAACAAAGAAGCAATCATTGGGGGTTGAAGTATGTGCCGTATTGGAGTCTGTTCAGCCACAATTCTCATCCTCCTGAAGACTTTAGGCGCAGCTAAACATCTAATGGACCTGGGGCTGTTTGCACCACCTTCTCCCGAAACCTCAATGTCAGGAAAAGAGGTTTGAGAAACATTTGATATGCTTTGGAAAATTCTAGCAATAAAGGGTGTCTTGGAATGCTCAGTTTCTTTATCTTCAATGCCTGGCCATTCGGCTTCTACAAGGAGAGGTCTACTGGCATCATTAACTGCTCGTTCTTCCTCAATCTCAATCCCTTCTTCAACTATCTCATAGTACTCCAATGGAGGCTCCATCATGTGATACACAAGGGTATAAACCAAAATCACAGAAACCCAGGAAGAAAAAGAGACATAAGCCACCCCTCTCGAATGACAATGGGGTCCAAATGGGTTATCCGCAGTATGACAAACAGATCCAACAATGGCAAGAGGGAGATTGCCTGTATTACCAAACGCAGTCATGATAATGGTGAATCTTTGGAACTGAGGAGGTGGGCGGCAAATAATCACGACCAAGTACCCAAGTAGACAGCCAATACCCGTACTGACCAACACATTAACCGGTATAAACCACCAATGAGCAAAGTTCTCAAGCGTAATGCTTTCACCGAGTTCAGTAAAGATTAGGCAGGGCAAGAACAGAGCAAAAACAAGCTTGCTGAGCAGCTTAAACGTCGCTCTTGGGATTATTTGGGTTCTTGGGTGCGCAAGAACCAGACCAATAACCGTAAGGGAAAGGAGCTTCATTAAAGGGATTATTGCACTTAGCAAATCTTCACCACTAGACTTCATATTGTTTTCATATAACGCAGTCAAGTAACGCGACATTTTTCCGTTTGTACCAAATACCAACGAATCTTTCTGCAATAGATCAATCAACAAATTCACGAAAAATCTAATGAATCCAGTAGAAGCTCAGGTTCCTATAAAGCCGACAATAAATTTTGGAGTGCCACCTTACGACATGGATCTCACAGATTATCACAAACCACAATTTCGTTGATCAAAATACAAACTTTAATTTGAGAAATTATCATGAACGGCGGACAAATCAATAAAATTACCATTGACAAGTTTATCACAAGCTACCCCAAATCAAAGAAATCCAATTTGCGAAAAGTAAATGCAACATGGGTCTCTCCACACCAAAAGAAATAAAAGAAAAAGGGTATCGCAGATTTTTCACTTACACAAAGACCACGACAATAATGGGGGTTTCAACTTTCATGCATTCAACAATAACATTGAAAGGAGAATTACTAACTTTGCATAAACTAAACAAGAGAGAGAGACAGAGGTCTTACAATCAGAGAAGAAATAAAATTCGAGAGATCTGAGGATTGTGGCCGAGGAGGATTTGAATTGCAGAGAGTAGATTCGCGAGGTTGGATCGAGGAAAGCCCACTCCTTAATTGCCACGTTAAAACGAGGAAACTCCCAAGTATCGTCTAAACGTCTGGGCCTCACATCAAATACACGAAATTGGCTTTAAAGCGAATCACGTGCTCTTTCAAAAATACGGATTTATGAAAAGATGGTTCGTAAATCATAATATTCAATTTAATAAATTTTTTAGATTTTAATCATTAATATCAAGTCAAATGATTGAGATTGAATTTATTAATTTAAATGTAATTAATGTCAAAAATATTAAGACTGTGTTTATCGCTTTATTATTATTTAATATTTTATTATTATTTATTTATATTTTATTATTATTTATTACTATTCAATTTCGTATTATTACTTTTTTATTATTTTTTCAATATTATTGATGAATCATCTCAAATCACTCCACTACCTAAACGTAATCTAAAATATTGAAATATTTTTTTTCTTTTTTTCTTTTTTTAAAGAGAAAACCAGATGTTAAACGATAAGAAGTAATAATTGGTAAAAAATAAACAATAAACTTTAAAATTATTGACTGTGGTTTGAAGAATTATCCGTGTTAATATACCTAACAAAATGTAGCAACCTCAACCTAGATAAGTTTTTTTTAGGACATATCTACACATTTTCAAATCTTAAAAAACAAAAAACAAAACAAAACAAGCAAACTGTAAAAATATTTGGGTTTCTTAGTTCATAATAAGTGTGGGCTGGGGTCTGAGGTTTGTAAGATTTTAATTAGAAGGGCCTATGACAAGTATTTTGTCCAGCCCAGAGGCTTTCCAGCAAGAAGCAGAGCCAAGGGCCCAAATCCGAGGCAATTGTAGACTGGGGCTGTAATTAGACCGTGCATTGTTCTATGTACTTCTCGTCATTATATTCTCTCTGTCATTGGTAAGTTTGCTTGTTTTATAAAGGGAAATATTTGGTCACAAAAAAGTTTTATAATAATAAATTTATAAACTGATATATTTTGATGTGATATGTTAGATTGTAAAATTATTTTATTATAAAATAGACCTAACGTATCATATAAAACTATGTCAATTTATAAATTTACTTTTGTGAAATCTATTGGTAGTTGTAGCATTTCTGATGCACACACAAATTGATATGGAATATGTAACATTCCGTATTTTAGCGTAATTTTAATAAATGATTAATTTAAATTATTTGGTGTTTGGTTTTCTTATTTTAAATTATGGGAGTTTTAAATATTATTTTATAATATTTTAAGTTGAAAAAATTAATTTCTTATGTGTTTTCTCAGTGTTATTTATTGTTCTGTATTTAAAGTGATCTTTAATTTAAATTGGGTTGTTTTTTAAGTTTAAAATTATTATTGTTTTAATTAAGCATTTCACTGCGTTTAAATTATTTTATTTAACTAGTAGTTTTAAAATATTCTTCGTTGGATCATTTCGAAACCCAAGATGAAGTCCAGATCTCTTTTTTTTCCCTCCTCTTTTCTTCTTTCCTCCCTTTTTCTTTCTTTCTCCTGCTTTTTCCCCGCATGCCCGACCCCTCCCTCTCTCTCTTCTCTCTCTTCTCTCTCTCGCGTGAATCGGATTCACCGCCGCTGCTCCACCTCTGGCCCGCCGTACACCACACCGCCGGCACCATCGACTTCCCCGTGCGCCAGCGACCTTACCCACCCAATATCCGGCTGGCTAACGCCGCCGTTAGCCGCCACGAGCCGCTTGAACCCGCGGTGGTTCTTCCTCCGTTCAGTCGCCGTCCGGCCACCATTGGCCACCATTTCTTCACCAGCCCAATACCAAGCTTTTCCACCCAAACTCGGCCCCGATCCATCGCCGGAGCCGCCTGTGCGAGCTCCACTTCCGATTTGACATTTTCGGCCGTAAACCACCCATTTCGGCCACCACCCACGGCCAAAGGCCACCACCATTAGCTTCACCACCTCTCATAGGCCCTACCCTACCGTTCCCAAGTCTTCGTTTGACCTCGTATAATTTTGGGTTCATTGTGTTTTCGGTCACAGTGTTTTTACACTGTGAAGTTTCGGCTTTTGTGCTTTCCAGCTCTTCCGTGATCCTCCGAAAATATTTTTTATAACGCTGTAAGTATTTCCTAAACAATCTTTTGAGATTTAAATATATTTTTGCTCTAATTATTTATACTGTGATCTGGTTGGTGCCGGACTGAGTCCGAGGAGAATTTGGGGGTGGATGGATTGAGGACGGAGAAATTGTATATTGATTATGTTGTGTTTTGATTGGTTGTTGGTTGTGGTTATTGTGAGTTGGTACATTGCATATTGCACGCATGTTCATGTTTGTAAAATGAAAATTGGGTTTTCGTGTATTTGCATTCATGATCATGTGGTTATTTTTTTGAAAACTGGATTTTCATGAGGAAATAGATTTTTGGGTGCGTGTGTATCACGACCCCAAGCCGAGATGGGGCATTATCTTGGTGGAGCTCCTCTGGTCACTCGGGAGCGAAATATACTGAGTGACGTCCTCTGGGTTGTCTCCGGGCGACAACGGGATTGGACGTTGGACGTGCCGACTCCGTGGCCCTTCTGCTGGCGGGGGTTAGAGGATGACCTGGCCACGAACGCACCGGGTGCGGAACTGGGCATCGCTCGTAGCCAGGACATGCGGATGGTCCATAGGGGAGACCATGGTGCATATAAATTAATGGATAAATAGAAAATGGCTATTTTCTGAGAAAATAGTGTGAGTTGATTTTGCGTGTCATTTTCTGGGAAAATGACGGATTAATGTTTTTGGGTCAAAACGTGATTTTTGGCGTGTATTACATTTCTTGCATACTGCATCATGGACATGCATGATTAGTTGCTTAAATATATTTTTATTTCAGGATTGGTTAGGTTATAACTTACCTGTGATACCATTTAATGGTACTGCAGATTTTGATTATGATGTTGCAGGTGCCGGGCCTGAGGATTTGGCTCTGCCGGAGGAGTGGTCTGGGATCACTCGGGTTATGTTTCTTTTTCTGCTTTTATATATTTTATGGGACATTTGGTTTATGTTTTAAACGCTTTGTATTTGGATATCTGTATTAAACTAAAATTCTAGTACTAGAGACTTAATTATTATTATCCGCTGTGTATTTATTTTGTGCACTGTTTATTTGTTGCACACACTTGGCACTTGTTCGTTGGGATGTGTGACCGTGTGTCATCATCCTGACGTCACGATTCCTAAGGCTTTTTGTACGTGGGAGTCAGGGCGTCACAGAATATCCAAGTTTAGATTTTACGTTGATTATACTGATCTTAAGAAGGTGAATCTGTACAAATATGATAAGAAAAGTTTAATCTTCCTTGGATTGGGGCAATATCAGTTATTTGTTTCCCAAATCTTGAATTTACGTTCACTTTCAGAAATATTTTGTTTGAAGTTTTGGAAGTGATTATGATTTTAATTTTGCCCAAAGTTTTGGTAGGATTCTTTTTTACTTACGTAGTTAATTTTCATGCAATAATATAGATTTTTCCTTTTTGAAAAAATCTTTATAATTTTGAATTTTGCAGTGAAAGAATCCAAAGCACATGATGGAGAATAATTTGGTTTATGCATTGCAGAACCAATATTGCATTGATTCTAATTTTATACAAATTGCAATGTACAAAAATAAGGAAATATACAATCAAGAGATTAACTATGAATATTTTAGATCATGTATAGTTAGATACAAATCTAAGTATTAATGCAACAACAAATCTAAGTATTAATGCAACAAGTCAATGGTTCAATATTTCCTTGTGACTTGATTTGCAGTGAGATCTTTTGATTTAGGAATATTGCTTTGATGCAAGGATGCTATGATCATGTTGCCATAGGTAGAGCTGGAGTTTTGATCTGCATATTTGTTAACATCTCCTAGCAAGTTAATGGCTGGGATACACATTTTTAGCTTGTATCTAAGTAGTATAAATCAAGCAAAAGTCTGGCGTTTGGTGAAGATGTCTGCAATTTGTTGAGCAGTGGGAATATATTGAATTGAGATATCTTTTTGTTCTACTTTGTCATGGATAAAATGGTAATCAACCTCAACATGCTTAGTGCGAGCATGGAAGACAGGGTTTCGTGCCAATGAAAGAGTTTCGAGGTTGTCACATCAAATAGTAGAAATGATGCTAAGAGGAATTTTAAGAACATGAAATAGCATGCGAAGCCAAAATAACTCAGTTGTGGCAAGGACAAGAGATCTGTATTCAACTTTAGTGCTAGACTTGGAAACAATTGGCTGCTTCTTTGCACTCCAGCTTAATGAGACAAGGTCTAAGAAAAATTGTACATCCAGTGGTGGATCTTTTATCATTTAGATTGCCTGCCCAATCCGAGTCACTATATGCATTCAATTTGATGGAGCCTTTGCCAAAAAATAACCCTTGAGTAATGGAACCTTTGAGGTAACAAATGACTCTTTTGGCTGTTATCCACTATGTAGTGGTAGGATTGTGCATAAATTGGTACAATTGGTTCGCTGTGAAAGCTAGGTCAGGTCTTGTCAATGTACAATATTGTAGTGCTCCAACCAAGTGACGATATTTAGTTGCATTCTCTAAAAGGTCACCATCATATTGAGATAGCTTGGTGCCTGTAGGAATTGGACTCTTGGCAGGTTTGGCTCCAATCATTTTGGCATGATTAAGAATCTCATTAATGTATTTGGCTTGTGAAAGGTGAAGTCCAACATCATTTCTATGCACATGAATGCCTAAGAAGAAATCTAAAGGCCCGAGATCCTTCATGGCAAATGTTTGCTTCAAAGAAGAAATTAAGAAAGTGATAGCTAGCATGCTATTTCCAGTCACAATGATGTCATCCACATAAATAAGAAAGAATATATGAATGTTGGACTTCTGAAAAATAAAAAGAAAGTAGTCAATCTTTGATTCAATGAACCCAAGACTCAGGAATGCACTTGCTAGTTTGTTAAACCAAGCTCTAGGTGTTTGTTTAACGCCATATATAGCCTTATTAAACTTAAAAACATGTTGTGGGAATTGCTTGTTGATGAAGCCAATAGGTTGTTCCATGTATACTTCTTCTTCAAGGGATGCATGGAGAAAGGCATTGGATACATCAAATTGCCTTATTGGCCAGTTAGAGTGGACTGCAAGAGTTAAGATTGTTCTAATGGTTGGGGCTTTGACTATTGGGCTGAATGTTTTAGTGAAATCAATGTCATCCTTCTACTCAAAACCCTTGGCCACTAATCTTGCATTGAATCCATCCACACTTCTATCAGCCTTTTGCTTTATTCGAAAAACTCACTTGCTGGTGAAAATGTTTTTGTTGATTGGTCTAGGGCACAAGGTCCATGTTTGATTCGCCTAAAGTGCTCCAAACTCTTCTTCCATAGCTTGGCACCATTGAGGAGATTTTGCTGCCATTGAGAAATGTGTTGGTACAGTAAGGAAGTGAAATGAAAAGCTTGCAGAGGATGTTTGGTAGAGTAGTACATGTGGTATTATGATAAGTCTTTGGTTTTTCGAAAGCCATCTTGAGATCTGGTAACCATTGGATGTAAAGGCTAGGCAGAGATTGAATTGGATTGAGGAATTGTGTTATAAGTTTGAGTGTGTAGTTCACTGTCTTCAGTTGCAATGACAGGTGAATTTGAGGTGGTTTCTTGATCATTGGATTTCAATGGTTCATCATTAAAAGAAGTGGGAGACTGTGAAGTTTCTACATTGGAATAACCAAGGAAACAGTAGATGAAATGTGCATTTGCGAGTGGTGAGTTGAAGGACTTACTATCAATGAGAAGTGCAAGTTGCTGGAGGGCCAATATCTTTTGCAGAGGGCAATGCTTGAGATCAAGGAGGTCCAATCTTGAGCTAAAAATGAGTGTTCATCGAAAACAACATGTCTATTCATGATTATTTTGTGAGACATAGATCAAGACATCTGTAACCTCTGTAATTGGAAGTATAGCCAAGAAAAATGCACCTTTTGGATTTGTACAACAGCTTGTGCTGATTGTAGAAACGAATGAGAGGACAAAATTAACACCCAAAAACTCTAAGGCTTTGTTTGGACAATGAGATGAGATGAGATGGTTTTAAATGAAAGTTGAAAGTTAAATAAAATATTATTAGAATATTATTTTTTATTACTAATCGATAGGGCCTCATTGGTAAGTGCTACAAGATCTCGTACATTGGAACCCATGGTTATGGACTTGAATCCATTAGTATGGAACATTTTCTTTTCCAAGTGAAATCCCCTAGTATATGAAAGAGTGAAAAAGTGCTTTTGTTGTTGTGGAATAAGAAGCCTTCGTATCTTAATGCATGTATTTAATTTATTCGGAGCTATTAGAGCAGGATCTACTTTTTTGGGAATATGAGTCGAAGCAATAACAAGAATATTTCTAGTGGAACGTCTTTCACAATCCTTGGAGAGATAGTTCACTAATAGACTAAGGGATAAGTAATTCGACTCATCGACCTGTGCAGTGCTGTAGCTAACGCGTTAAGTATCCCGCCTGGGGAATACGTTTGCAAGAATGAAACTCAAAGGAATTGACGGGGGCCCGCACATGCGGTGGAGCATGTGGTTTAAATATTATTATTTTTTTAGAATTTAAAAAAATTGAATTGTTTATTATATTTTATGTGGAAATTTGAAAAAGTTGTAATGATGAGATGAGTTGAGATGAGATAAAATACTTTCACCATCCAAACGAGGCAAGAAGAGTGTAGTAAGGTTGTTTTTTAAGTAACTTGGCATAGGGGAATTGATTTTATAATACTGTTGTGGGTAACCTATTAATAAGGTAGACAACAGTGTTAAAAACATCAACCCAATATTTTGAGGGGAGTTTGATTGAGCAGAGAGCTAACCTAGTCTCTACTATATGCCTATGTTTTCTTTCTGCTAAGCCATTTTGTTGAGGAGTATAGGGACATGATAGCCTTCTCATGATACCGTTTGATTCAAGGAATTTAATGAACTGGTTTGAAATGAATTTACCTCCTCCATCTTATTGGAATGTTGTAATTTTGGTGGCTAGCAGATTTTTAACCATACATTTGAATTTAATAAAGCATTCAAATGTTTCAGCTTTTGAGTACAAGGGGTATATCCAAATGAATCGAGAGAAATTGTCTATAAATGTCACATAACATTTGCAGCCATTATTTGAAATAATAGGTGAACTCTAAAGATCAAAATATACTATTTCAAGAGGTGAATATGTTACATTATTACATTATCTGATACAAAAAATGGAAGAGATTTAGCCTTGACTAGTTGACAATACTCACAAACGAATTGCATTGACCAGACGAAGAAAAAGGAAGTTGAGCAAGACTCTTTATTCTATCAAAAACAAAGGAAGAGGGATGTCCTAATCTTTTTATGTCAAGTGGCTGAATCTGTTGTGACTCCAATGAGAATTGTGATTTTCTTGACTTTGTTTGGTAATTTGGATATGTAAATTGAATAGAGTCCATCTTTATCTTTCCCCAGCAAAAGAGTCTGGCTCGTGCATTTGTCCTTCACAAAATACTGGGAATTAGTCAAAAGTAACCAGCAAGAGTTGTTAGCACAAAATCTTTGTATGGATAATAAATTTGCAGCAGCAAAAGGGCAATGAAGGATCCTATTCAATTTAAATGATTTATTTGAGTTATCAAGCACAGTGGAACCTCTATGGGCAATAGAAAACCTATACCATTACCTACTGCTACCTTTTCATCACCTTTGTATGGTTTTTGAAGGGATAAGTTTTTCAAAGCAACTATTACATGGTTGTTGGCATCGTTATCTACATACCAAGGCTGCTCTTGAGTTTCTTTTGTTGCACAGTTAGCTCTAGTTGTCATGACAGCAAGATGGGCTGGTGGATATTTGTCTTGATAGGCAAAATTCATACATTGGTAGTAATCTAAGGCTTGGTGATAAGTTTTTCACAAATTTGCAGGGAGCCCGATTGATTGAATCACCATGAAAGGGATTCTTGGAGGAGTTGTTGTCTAATCTTTATTTGTTGTGTTTAAAGTGATTTTTGGTCTATCCTAAAGACTTCCCTTTGTAATAAGAACCAGAATACTTTGGCTTATGAGAGTAGAGTACAAAGTTATCTGAGTCAGTGTTAGAAGGATGCTAATTGCCAAGTAGAGCCTTAAAGTTGAGAAGTTTTGCTTGAAAGTCTTGAAATGACATGGAGAACTCTCGGGTAGGGGTGTAACCGGTCTAGTTTGATCCGTATTTGGATAAAATTTGGGACCGAACTGGTATGTACAGGTTTTGTATTTTCAAGAACCAATTCCGCACCGGTTATCCTCATAAACCGATACTTCTAGTTTTACCGATTCCGATCCGGTTTTAATATACTATATTATATATATTATATAATATATATAATAGTCTATAATACTATAGTGATAATATATAGTAGTATATTATAATATATATTATAATTGTAATAATATATATTATAATTGTATTATAGATTATAGTGATATAGTATTAGTATAACTATTAAGACAACAGACTATAGTGATATAAGATTTTAAAATTTAAAATTATATTAATTAGTAATTTATCATATAATACAAAACTATTTTATATATAATTATATATAATATATAAAAATTATATACAATATAAAAAAATTATAATATATATGAATCGGTCCGGTCCGGTTTTAGAAAAAGAAAAATCGAAACTAGACTGATTTTTACCTGTTTTAAGAAAAATAAAACCGATACCGAACCAAATCCACCGGTTTGGTCCAATCCGGTTTACCAGTTCATTGATCTTTTTTTACACCCCTACTCTCGGGTGGCAAAGTTGAATGATGTTATGAATGCTGTATATGCAGGGTTGAGTCCACCAAGAATGCAGGAGATTAGATTATCATCTTCTACCAGCTTTCCCACAACCATTAATTGACCAAACCAAGATTTGGCTTGACCAAGATATTCATAAAGGTCTGAGAACCTTGTTGCAATGTTTGAAGTTGGCGTTTTAGGGAAGCAACTCTAGATCTTGATTGAGATGCAAACCTAGAAGCCAAAGATGTCCACACTTGTTTTAAAGTGTTCAATCCATAGATGGAGGACAAAACACAGTCAAAATGTATGATAGTAAACCAACCAAGGAGATATTGGTCTTTCTTTTACCACGCAGTGTAATTCTAGTTGATTACAGTGGTTATTTTTTCAGAATCATCAGAAAGGAACTAGGGTGGGCATGGTTCCAAGCTATTGACAACACCCATAAGTTCATGGCTTTTGAGAATGGGCAAGAACTGTGACATCTAGTTCAAATAATTTGATCTATCATATTTTGTTGAAATGTTGTGTAACGCTAGGTAAGGTGAAGGTAGTTCTAGTGGTTGTAGTAGGTGTGATATGAGAAGAGGATTCCATATTCAAAGTAGGATCAAAGGAGCTATCCTAGGACAGCTCTGATGCCATGAAAAAATACAAAGCACACGATGAAGAATGATTTGGTTTCTACACTGCAGAACCAGTATTGCATTGATTCCAATTTTATACAAAGTGCAGTGTACAAGAATAAGGAAATATACAATCGAGAGAGTAACTATGAATATTTTAGATCATGTATAGCTAGATACAAATCTAAGTATTAATGTAGCAAGTCAATGGTTGGATATTTCCTTGTGAGTCTTGATCTGCAATGGGGTCCTTTGATTTAGGGATACTGTTTTGATGTAGGGATGTTGTGATCTTGTTGCCATAGCTGGAGCTGGAGTGTTAATCTGCATATCTGTTAACACTATTTAGCCTAGCTTGTGGGTTTCATTTATTAATTTCGAATTTTATCATTAGTAAATACATTTCAGAGTTTTTTCTCTGTTTCAGTGTTTTGCGTCTTCTCCTAATCTCAATCCATAGTTTATGTTGATTAACCAGTCGTTAGGATAATCATTCTTATTTTATCCGATGTCAGTTGAAATAAGAGATTTAGTGTTTTCCTGGGATAATTTATTATCAGCATTCATGTTTGGTGGTATAGGATGTGGTCGGAGTGGGCAGGTTTTGACTAAGGAAGTCTGTCACCGTGATCATAACTTACAGGACGTGATAATTGTAGACTTGCAAAAGCAGATAGTAGAATTAATCCAACATCTAGAGGAGCAAAACTTGGAGGGACAGATGTGTAATCATGATTCTGACTTCAATTTTGAAATCTCATATCACATTTGTGCTCTTTTTCGGGAGTACAATGTTCAAGAGGAACAACACAAAGATCATGAACATTCTTCCATAAAGTGAAACTCTGCACCTTTCTACAATACCTATCCCGATAAAGATGATCTAGTGGAGGATGTAACTATTTTGATTGAGAACATAGAAAATTTTAAAAAATAAAATGGTGAAGAAGTTTTGAAGTTTGAAGATGAAACAACTTTTGACACAATTAATTATGCTGATTTTCTTGGACTTGAGGATTTTTTTTTCAAATTCTCCTACAAAAAAATATTGTTTTTGGATTTGAGATGTGGGAAAGAAACTTGATTTTGGAGTTTGAGAGATGATCATCTTTATTGGCGTAAACTTCTTTTTTAAAAAATAAAATTTATAAATTAATATGACTTAATATTAAGTAGATATTCGAATAATATGAAAAAACAACATATTTTGAATATTTAGAATAAAATTGAAAAAGACGTTGAATGACAAAAATGGAAAGACAATGAAATTAAAAATAAAAAAATAAAATAAAAAGATATTGGAGGATGCAAAAATTTGAAGAGAATTTAAAGAAAACTCCAACCATGCATGTCTTAAACTCCATCTAAAACTCACTTGATAGAACTCTTCCATTACAAATCCAACCATATCAATTTTTAGAAGAATTATCATTCTATAAATATGTATATACATACACTAAGTGAAAGTAACGTGCAATGCACGTTTGCTTAGTTTATATATATCCCATAGTTTTATGAAAGTTGTTTGAGATAATTTTGATTCTAGGATGAAGATCCAGCATTTTCCTCATCTTGCATTACCTCAATAGAGAGGACATTAAAATGCCTATGTTTTTTCTCCTTCAGTTTCTCTGGATCTACATAAACTTGAAACTTCCAAATTATTTTTGATAATTTCTTTACAACGCTTTTAGTATATGGTCGATGTTCCTATAAAATAAATTTTTAATATCTTTACATAATTAATAAAAACTCAATTTCTTTTTTAATTAACTCATTATAATCAAACTCAATTTTTGAATAAAAACTTTGAAAGATACCTCTCCAGCATGTTCCATCAACTCAATTGCTGAACAACCAAATGCCTCTTTTGCTACTTGACGAAATATAGTAGTAGCTAGCTTTCCAGTAGTATCGTCCAGTTCAACATATATCCTAACACTTTAAATGAATTGAATATATTATTTTCAATTTGAATAGTGTTAAATTCTAAATTAAATTAGACATTAATTATAAATTAAAATTGTAAGATACATACCGTGGTTTGCAGACCCATTGACTTTTGCAATATATACAAACGAAACTTTCATTATATTTATATCCAGTTCCTTTATTACAGCCAACATATGACATGTAATAAAATACTTGGGCCAAGTGAATCACATTTATCTTTGCCTTTATCCAAGATGTTGCTTTCTACGTTCAATCATAATCAATTTTTAGAAGGAATGCTTGTGTAAATATTTTAATTTATTACTAATAAAATAATATTTACCACCATGGGTTGCAAACCTTTCATCAACTCTGCAATATCGCAATTCTTCACAATTTCTCGTATACCATTAGATGACAGAGGGGCAGATGGGTATGTCAAGCATCTTGCAATGATATTTTTAATTATCAAATCATTATTATCCGCCCTAAAAATTTGGAAATGAAGAATAATATAAGGAAATGAAATATATAGGTAAATTACGTTAATCACATAATTAATTCTAATATAACTCTGCAGATCTTTCACTACAAGAAAATTGCTTATTTGCTACCATCTATTTCCTTCAAAAATGATTATTTCTTACGAAAATGAGTTTTTTTTTATCCTAAATGGTCATTCTCGCTGTAAATAATCTGTCTTAAATGCCATTTTTTTTGTAATGTTTATTAATCTTTAGTAACTTATTGATAGAAAATTTGTATGAAATATGCAGATCTTGAAGGCAAAACAGGATTTTTCTCTCTGATAGTTAACATACAACAAATTAATAAAGATACAAATGATGACCTTAAACCCAGCAAAATTTGAATACCTCCAAACAACAGAAAGATCAATACAATCTGAAACCAAAATAGAGTGAAATTTTGATTTTGAAATTTAGAAGAGAAGATAAACATAAACCATATATTTGAAAAAACTAAAAAATGCTAATTAATACAGATCAATACTTTCAACTAGAGTAAATCCCTAATAGCTTCCAACAGCACAAAGATGAATACAAATTCAAGGAGAAATAGAGGAAATTTTTTCGGCTGTGAAGGTGTACTTGATGCGTTTATGTGGGTTATTCTTTAAATTATATTCATTTGTATTTGTTTTTTTAATATGTAATTGTCAATTGCAGATTTGTAACGTTAATTAGACGAGATTAATGTAATAGAATAGATACAATGAATGACAAAATGCATGTGCATGCAGATGTATCGGCAGGAANTTCCTCTGTTTTGGACCTTAAAACAGAGCACTGGTAGTTGTTTTATTTATATAGTTTTTTGGCAAGTAGGGTCCAAAACAGAGCACTGGTAATTGTTTTATTTATATAGATTTTTGGCAAGTAGGAAATTTGGAGTTTACAGTTGCGCACCCCAGGAAATATAGTAGATAAAACACGTAATTAGGGGAGAGGAGAAAGATGAATGCTTTATAAGCTTCCTTTTAATATTGCCGACGTACGAATAAATAGCAGGTTGTTTATATACATGCATGCGCACACATAGACAGATATATGTATACATGCATTTATACTCGCACACATTCACTTTAAATTATCTTGGTCAATGATTTGCAGTACAAAAAAGCTCGAGTTTGCAGTAAATACTACATCATGTATCGTGTACATTCATGCATAGATTTACACACACTCGTACACACACATTTGCTTCTGATTCTTTTGGTCATTGATTTGTAGTCCATAACCTAGTATTTTTTTATTTTATAAAGCAACATGGTGGTGTTGTATGTTATCCACAGTAGTGGTTTTGATCTTATAGAATAACAGAAAAACAATACTGTCAAAATATGTTAAGTCTTGTGGAGAAGACTGAATACTTTTTTATGGTTTTATCACATATGTTTTACTAATCACAGATTGAAATTAACATCACGTGTCCTCTAGTTGTAACTTGGAATATCGGTTATTCAGTGCCATACTTATCTTCATTTGTTAAGCATTGAATATAGATTTTTGTTTTTAAGTTATATTTTAATATTTATCTGAATTTTGTTTGATGGTAAAGAGAAATTTATTTAATGTTTGGAACAACACTACACTAGATCATTGGGATTCAGTAATCAGGAAAAGAATCAATCTCCAACACTCTCCAACTGGTACATTGTCAAGTCGAGCCTAGATGTTTATCACGACCCATAAGAGAAAGGATGGCACCCACTATAATGCTGTGATGAGAAAAAAAAGTGGTATGTTTATTTTCAAATTTATTACTTTTTAATTTTAATGGATTTATAAAATGAAGAATGTGTATTTTTTTATTATCTATTATAGGTTGAGATGGAGAAGCTTTTAACATATGACATAAGTCTCATAGAAATGAGGTTTGGAGGAACCATGGCTTGGGCATCAGATGATGTTTATTCTAATGTTATGGGCCCAAAACGGCTTATACGTGTGCGCAGTTTGGAGTTTGGGCCAACTCCTACAAGGCAAACTTGTCAACATTTACTACCAACTTCTACGCAAGAAATGGTATATCTAAGGAAGATTTTGATAAAATGCAGAACGAATTAACTGAATTGTGAAACTTAGTAAACACATTTGTGCATGCACAGGTGAGCACCCCACATATGTTTAGTCGATATTAATCAACCTTATTTTGAAATTTTTGGACTCTCATTTGAATTTATACTCAGGCTTCAAGACAAAATCAAATAGAGAATGAAGAGGGAGAGAAAGATGAAGAAGAGGGGAATGATGAAGAAGAGGAAGAGAACGATGAGGACGAGAATTGAGGGGATTATAAATGAAGAATCTCAAATTTTATTAATATTTTAGTTTAATGGTATTAGCAACTTTTCTTAATTGAGATAATATTTATGGTTATGTCCTACATTGACATTTACTCTATTGTGTTAAGTTGGAATTGGATCAGATTATAAAAGTTTTGAAGTCAGGTGTTAGGTGAAGTGGTGGATTATGCATTAGTTTTACTAATCCTTTTGGAAGTTGTGAATCGTAGTAAGATGATCTTTACCTGTTGGGTTCATGACCCATTCTTCGAATGAACAATCTAATTCGGTATAGCATTTCATCTACTCATGATACAAATGTGAAAACTGAGTAGCTACTCAAAGAATGATGTATGAAGACAACCATGATTTGATAGGTATTAGTTTGCATAATATTCAGGCAGTTTTGACACTTTGGTGAGTTTTTACAATATATTTGTAATGTTTTTTGTTTGTGTATGTTCAATTGGTTTAGCAACTAGGAAGCTCTCTTATATTGGTAAAATTAGTGATTTATAAAAAAAAAATTATTATTCAAGTCCCTTTTATATATTTTCTCAAACCAATTATTAGAATTCAAAAGGTTCCTAACATATTTTAACCTCTTATGTCATAAAGTTCGAAAGCATCACATTCTATTTTAAAAAAGAATAAATATGAGATCCATATTAAAATATTAATTTTTTAATAATAGATTCTATTTTTTTCAAAAGGAATGTACAATGTAAATTTGATCAATTTTCTGCATTTTGTTTAAATGCGCCAAAACTATATATTATTACCGGTGTAAAATTGATCAATTGTCGGTGTTTTTTTAAATGCCACCAAAACTATATATTATTACCGGCGTAATAATATAAACGTCAGAAAACTACTAATTTACCGGCGTAAATTGATCAATTTTTGACATTTTTTTAAACAATATAAACGTCGAAAAACTCAATAATTTACCGGCATAAAATTGATTAATTGTCGGCGTTTTGTTAAATGCCGAAAAAGCTACATGCTATTTCTGGCGTAACAATAAAAATGCCAAAAAACTCAATAATTTACTGGCGTAAACTTGTTCAATTTTTGTCATTTTTTTTAAACGCTGTCAAAACTATATATTATTATCGGCGTAATAATATAATCGCCAGGATATGACTAAATTACTGGCATATAATTGATATAGTTTCGACGTTTTAAAACGCCGTCAAAGTTATATATTATTACCGGCACAACAATATAAACACCAAAAAATTTAATTTTTTATCCGCATAAAAATTAAGCGCCAGCAATAATATAATTTTATTAGTGCATAAACAATCGCCGATAATATAAAAGCCGGTAATTCTATATATGATAAGTTAGATTATAAAATTTCTTTTACTATAAGTACATTTGATTTATCATATTATAGGTCAGTTTGTAAACTTGTTATTATAAAATTAATTTATAAATATAGCACTTTCCTACAAATTTAAACTTGGTTGGGACGTCTTCCGCCATCTTTTCACTTTGATTCATCTATCCAAACCAAACGTGAACAATATATATATAGCATCCTCTACGCACATTAACAGTGGATGTATATGCAGGTCGAATCCAAAAATCTGCTTATCTGAGAACGTAAGAAATTACTAGTTGTTTTAAAAAAGATTTAAATTAATAGAGAGGGTAATAAAATTTATTAATGTTCAAATAGTAACTGGTTTAAATACAATCTTTTGCCAATTATCACACAAAATCAGCTCGTATGGATAAATTACTTCATTGTTCTATGCACACATTAATAATCTTTGATGATTTTAATTAGTAAACATGCAGTGGCATATGCTCAGTTGGTATATGTTAATTATTTATTGAATTGTTGATAACTCATCTATTTATTTCTATTATATTTTTAGATGATCTTGACGGTTTAACTAGGAATCGAAAATATGAAGCACGTGCGGGATAAATTTAGCATAGTGGATTGAGTACTACTAAAGGGTACTATAGTTATTGGACGGTCTGAACCAATAGATTTGTTGATTAATTGGGTATTTTGAGAGATTGACATTATTATTGGGACTTTGTGAAATTGTTGATTTATTATGTTGGGATTATTTTATTGATGCCAATATATATATTTGAATTTTTAATTTTTGTTTTTGCATAATTTATAACATTTTCTCCTAACAGTGAGTTCTAATTATGTTTTACGTTAATTCTCTATATAGCTTGGATAAAGAATTTTCATTTACATCACACCCTTGGTCTCGTTTGATTATGTAGTTCAGATGATATGAGATCAGATAAGATGTTTTGTTAAAAATTAAATAAAATATTATTAGAATATAATTTTTTAATATAATTTTTATTTTAAGATTTAAAAAAGTTGAATTATTTATTATATTTTATGTAAAAATTTAAAAAAATTATAATAATAAAATAAGATGAGATAATTTTATATATCACATTAACTCCGGAGTAGAAATTTGGTCTTTGAGCCTAGAAAAAGCTAACTTGTTGATAGTCCATAAAGAATGACTCACCAATTAAAGACGCAAAAAATTTAAAAATGTGTGTGAAAAGGATAATTGTGTACATATATATTTATATATATATATATATATCTATGAGATAGGAAAAGAAATAATATTAAGACCACCGGCGAGTTTTTAAATATGATTTTTTGTTTCTCGGCTTTAAATATGATTCGTTACATATATGCTAAGACTTACATCCAAAGGTAAATAAATAAAGAAATTACAATTCTTGAAGGCTCACAAGCTCTCAGTGATGGTGTTTCCAACATTTTTCTTTTTTAACAATGTTTCTGTGTAAATTATATACACCCACAACTATTTTTATAATCACGCTTTAAATTATTTTTATAAAAAATATTGTATTTAAAATAAAATTACGTAAAAATTTATAAAAATTGTATCTATATCATTTTTCTCGTAATTTAGAGAAAACCCCCTAATATTGTTTTTTATGTTCGAGTACATATATATGGACTTGGGGTAGTGGGTTGCAGGACATGACTTATATTATATTTTTAAATTATATTTTTTTCATATTTCTTTGTTTTTTTTTTCTTGAAGAAAACTGTAGACATTTATTCATAAAGAAGATAATTACATAATTCATTACAGATCAATTACAAGTCAGCATCTATAAGAACCCTAGATTTAATAAATTCTAGGCAAGAATGCCACTATTGTAACGTATCATATATAAAATAAGCATGTCTTTGCAAGTTGGTGGACAACTTCATTCCCTTGGCGACCAATATGAAGTACATCAAATGATACAAATTGAAAAAGAAGTCTTTGAATTTCTGCAATATTTCATAGACCCTTGGTTAGATGGATTGGGTTCTTTAGAACG
>QEOT01006575.1:55460-66410 GCA_003123785.1 Pterocarya stenoptera
TTCACTCCTCACTCACCTAACCTTCCCTCCTAGGGGGGAGAGAATAATGAAAATGAAGAAAGTGGGAGCCATTCCTAGTCTTTCCAGTCATTTTTATATCTTTTCAATCAAGCAGCTGTTTATGAATTTTGCAAAAGAACTAAATGGCGTATCCACTTAATATAGTCATCAATCTATTCTGGAATATATTTGGAGGAACTATTTTCTATACCATTTAAACCATACTTTCAAAGCAATCATTGCATTATTGGGAGTCGTTATAGCTTCCATAAAGGTTGGATGCATGTCTATTTCCAGTTATTTCTGGTCATTTTAAAGAAAAACTCAAACTATCATGAAAATGTTTGCCCACATTAATGTTGAGATTGAAGAATTGCACCTTGTGTCAGAAAACCAAAAAGGTAGACTCAATACCAAAATACATGTTTACCCACTTGGTTTATAGAATAATGCGGACAACGCAAAACGGCATCTTATGTCACTTGGTAGACTAATCATATTCACCTGTGCAAACCTGGATGAAGACGAGCCATGGGATACAAAACAGCACCAAATATCAAAGGAAATGCAGCTCCAACAGGAATCTCAGCCAACAATTTAGAAAGCAGATAGGGTCCTAACTTGTAAGATCCCTTTGCACGCTCTCTCTCTACTATTGCACGTTCCTTGGGAAAGACACCCACAGTCTTTGTAAGAGCAGCCATCGCAGTGTTTATTGCTGTAACCTAAGAAACAATGAAAAGTACGCTTGAATTAACCAAAAAAATATCGCTATTTAAGAAAATGGACATGCAGGCTTATGCGAGAAGTTTCTGACTTTTAGTATGACAGCTTCACATGATTGAATTTTCAACAACGGATGAGCTGCAGGAGAATTAGGAGGTTTATGGACATGAAAGGGTATCATAGAAAGTACAGAAGTGTGATAATTCCTAAATACACTTGAAAAAACGTGGTCACTGTTTTCTGAAATTGTTGAATTAGCCGAGTCTATTGAATACAGCCGGCTAATATATCTATGATCAGAGAGCTCCGATATGTTCTTTTTTTGTTCACCATGTACTTCAACATAGAGTATTTTGAAAGATGGTGTTACCACTCTACATTCCACCAACAAACACATGCACACGTTTATCACGCATACAAATCACTTCATAGTATGATCTAGCAAGTGACATCTCCAAAGCAGAAAATTCATAGATTCAAGAGATGCCATTTAGAAGTGTATAACCACTTTTTGTTTAAGAGTTGACATTTTTTGACAATACACAAGTAAAATTTTTTATCAACATAGTTGAACTATGGTTGATATCTTCAGGTAACGCTCTTTTTACCCTTTTAGGTTTTCTGATTCAAAATGTTTACCACTTATTTCAAATTGGGATGCTTGGGGTATGAGATGAGATGAGAATTCTGTGAATAGTAGTAAAATGGTTTGTAAATAGTGGTGAAGTTTAAGTTAAGATGTTTTATTGAGTTTTAGGAAAGGAAAGAGAAAAAGTTGAATAAAAATATTATAAAGTTAAAATATTGTTATAATCTAATCTTTTAATATTACTTTTGCTTTGAAATTTGAAAAAATTGTATTATTTTTTGTGTTTTGTTTTGAAGTTTGGGAAAGT
Organism: Pterocarya stenoptera; assembly: GCA_003123785.1. Lineage (NCBI taxonomy): Eukaryota > Viridiplantae > Streptophyta > Magnoliopsida > Fagales > Juglandaceae > Pterocarya > Pterocarya stenoptera. The sequence continues at coordinate 57,083 of QEOT01006575.1, forward strand.
TGTAATGATTAGGTAATCATTAGATGAAAAGGTTGAAGATTTGAAATTGAAAAATGTTTGTGTTTGAGTGATGTTTAGGAATGAAATTATGAAAATTTTTTAGATGAGATGAGATGAGATGAGATTCCATTCCCAAACAAACCCTTAAAGCAATTCTGGGAAACTTTGGCAATACCATATGATGTGACTGTGAAGCTTAGAGACAGCTGAAAAGGAGACGCAGCATGGAATGTCAGCCAAGCATACCATAGAACAGAATAATGTCAAGTTGAAAATAGTTCCAAGGCTCTGCCAAATCACACTCATTGGAGTAGCTACTAAATAGCAAGGTGACCAAATACAGCACAATTACTTGTGTAAGCTTGCAGCAAAATAAATCACAAAAAGGAGCAGGGAACTCCAAGGGTATTGAGAACATTCCACACCTGAAGCAATCCCATTCTGTCTTGTATTGATGTCTGAGATCTTGTCATTCTCCAGAAAACTGATCCAAATATGATTGCTGATGCAATTGACATTCTTGCCCGAACTTTATTTGTCGGTCCATCACGAGAAGCCTAGTCACCCATTGAAAAGCATCAATCAAATAGAACCTAGAGCTGAAGTTTCATTCACATGGGAACAACCTAACTCATCATAAAACCAAATATGCATCTCTCTAATTGTAGGTCCAGTGCAAAATATTTGAGTAATTGAAGATATAAATGTGACTTAAAGTTGTCAGAGACTTTGCCTGACTTGTTAAAGGATAGGTCTATAAAACAATATAAAAATAAAGTACACAACAGTGAAACAATACAATGTCATCATAGTAATTCATGCCTTGCCTCATTGATTGAGAATAACTGCAAGAATATATCTCCTCAATTTAGTGTTGGTGGATGGAACTAAAACATATATCCAGATCCCTATCATGTCACTTTCATCTGAGCAATACATAAACAGATACCTGCATAATAGATATTAGTAGAAAGACTAACCTGCATCCATGCACGTTTAAGGAGCAACCAGAACTGCCTCAACCAACCTCCCTTCCTCTTGATTACAATTTTCTTGCTGAACTTTGGGCTGCTTTTGGAGATTTCCCATTTGGTGATTGGTGTAGCATAAAGAATTGTTGATGATTGTTGTGAGAATGACTCAACAAGACCATCTATCCTTTTCTGAGAAGAAGAGACACCCTCAGCAGAACTGTAGTCAATGGATATGAGATCGGCTAGGAATTCAGCAGGATTAACATGATCTGGACAATGGTGCCTGTTGAATCAACCATCATCAAATTTTCTTCTTCCTTTTTTGGGAATAAGAGAGAAGTTGCAGAGGCAAACACCACAGTAACATATGGGTGTTCAAAAATATATTGAAATTGAAGGTCAATTAATATTAATCAAAAGACAACTTTATCCATCTCTAGCTCCTAATTGTAACTAGTTCAGTTGTATACTTCCTGTGTACTTGGGCTAGGCATAGTTCTTGCTTTAGTAAAACTTTATTCTTATAAAAAAAAATCAAAAAAATCAAAAGACAACTTTTTATGTGTGGAACCAAAATCTCAAAAGGCTATGTAAGACCTCTGTATTAAACCAACCAATAGATTGAATCGGCTATGTTCCCTCACTGTTTCATGTGGCTAATAGCCATTATTCATTGCACAGTTGAGTAGCCCCAAACACAACTGAAATTATCAAGAAAAGTCAAACATGCCAGTATTTTGTCTATGGAACAACGCATTAAGGGAGAGTTTATGTGTCTCGTGCCATTGATGGGTTCATAACATAATGTCATTGAGAAACCAAGGTTATAACTTGACTTAGAGATGAAATTATTAGCCACATGAAACAGAGAGGGAACCATCAAAAACATCCAGGGAACAGAACAATGAATATAAAGGTAACAAAGTTCAGCTAACTACCCAAATTGAGAGAAGTATTTCAGTGGTTCTTCATGTGCAGGACCAGCATAAACAAGAGCACCATCTGTTAGCAACACAATGTCGTCAAATTTACCATACACAGACCCCCTAGGCTGATGAATGGAGCAGATTACAGTATGTCCATCTAGCGCTAGTTGTCGAAGAGTTTCCATCACTTTCTCTGCCTGGAAAGCATCAAGACCTAAAGGAAACACAAGTAATTTTGTGAATAAGAGAAACATGACTTTGTTTTGTTTAATAATCGAAATAAGGACTAATGTGCTAGCTTGTAGTTTCCGATGGATACAATAGTAAAGCTCTTTGAACATCATGATTTACAAATTGACTTCTCATATCATGTGTGTATCCCGAAGAGAATTTACCTATTTACATAAGAGATCGTAGGTTATAGGCTATAAGTGGTCACTACCATGGATAGAACTCATTATATAATTCTCTACCTTGCATTGCACTACTCAAATTTACACTATATCATTCTAGAGAAAAAAAGAAAAAGAAAAAAAAGTCTCTCTCATTCAGAGGTACCATTATTCATCTTCATGTCTGGCAAATGGAAAAGTTAAAGAATCACTACTAACCATAACCATAGTTCAAATATAAACATGAACATGCTTCATTTTATTTTTTATCTAGTGTGTTTAAACTACATGCCAGATAAAGCGTCTAATCTGATACATAAGCAACATAACATTATGTAAGAAGAGAGAGCTAGAGAGGCATATTGCATGAGCAGAATTTAAGTACGTATGCTTACCAGTTGTCGGTTCATCAGCAAATATGACTGATGGACTTGCAATCAGTTCACAAGCCAGAGATAAGCGTTTCTTTTCACCCCCACTGATTCCACGAACTTTTGCATCACCAACACGGGAATCAGCACAACTGACCTTTTGAAGAAAAAGAATGAAGCGTCAAAGGCAAAAACAAAATTACATAAGAACCCAAATTTCTTATGCATATTTGATTGGAGTAAATTCTTTTATTTCCAATTACTCTCAATGGGAAAGCAGAAACTACTTAGAAAATCAATGCATAGAATTCTCCATAGCATGATTTTCCAATCCAAAACACAACTATTTATCATTCAATTAGCATGTCCACTGCAAAAGTTGGTGAACTACAGGTCAAATCTAGTTACTCATAAGAAGCTGAAAACAAAATTCAGCAGAAATCAACCCTACACCTGATCTTCCTTCTGCAATGCAGGGCATATACTAGACGTGTGGTGTGCTCATAAACTATCCAAACGTTTGCTTCTGATACAAAGTCTATTACTTACAAATAATTAAAATTAAGTCCAGGCAATCTCACCAAGCCTAATTTGAATAGGAGGTTGTTCACATATTCATCTCTCTCTTCCACAGATGATATTTCAGGAAGCTGAAGCTCAGCAGCAAGAGAAAGCGTTTCCCGCACAGTTAGCTGAGAGAAAAAAAGATCCTCCTGTCTTACATAAGCAAACCTGCAAATACCAATATCAATGTTTTTTTTTTATTTTTATTTTTATTTATTTTATTTTATTTTTTTTTTTATAAATAAGTAATGACCCCCCAGCAAAATTAAAAACAAAATAATTTCCAAACAAAACAATAATTGACCAAACATGCATTACTTATAAGCTTTGTTTGAACTAGGCTTTCCATTGACCTCCAGAAGGCCTGATAAATGCACCCGAGGCGAAGCTGTCAGCTGACCGGACAGAACGTTGAGCAAAGTTGTTTTTCCCGACCCTGATGGCCCCATTATCGCCAACAGTCTTCCTGGTTTTGCCTCTCCACTCACGTTTTGTAGTAGAAATCGAACCTAGGGATTAAGATTCCGTCACATAATTGATTAATTATTCAAGTAACTCAATATGCAGTAGTGAAAATTTAGCCAGTGCAATTAAAAATTCTCTATGATATCGTAAGCTAAAACTGGGAGCAGACCGCATCCAATCCCATATTTCAGCATTCCAATTTCTTTCTTTTTTTTAAAATTATTTGTGGAAAGAAATATCAAAGGTCTTGATGATGTCGCAAAGTTTTTGAAAACCAAACCATTCTATTCTAGTTTGGCTGAAACGAGCTAAGCCAAACAGTTACAGAAGGATCAGCTAAGCTTCAACATTTGTTTTCCGACCTTTAACTAAATGAAGAATCAAGCCTCATCACGATTGACTCATTCGCCACGTTTTTCTCACCAACCATACGGTCTTCCACAAACATGAAAAAGATCCATAAGAGAAGAAAAAGATAAAATGAAGTTACCAATGTGGAGGATTTATCGGAGAGGGAGCAGGTGATGTTCCGCCACCGAATTGTCACCGGTAAAACTTTTCCGGGGACCAGAGCTTCACCAGCATCTCCATCTCCGTCGAACTCTTCGTTGTCTTCGCGGTCTTCTGGCTCGGTATCCGGCAAGAGAGCAGGACCGGGGCCCGAAAACAGGCGGAGCAGGAGGGCAGCCGCAACCGCGACCAGAACCCGGCCTATACCGTTACCACCAAGTCCAGTCACCACCTGGCCCACCTTCTTCCCGCCAAAAACCACCATTATCACTCTCCTCCTCCTTTTTCCTCTTCCTCGGCTCGAGCTGACTCCCTGAGCTCGCTCGCACTTTAAGCTTCGTTCCTTAAAGTATGAAGACGGTGCGCTGAGTAATTGTTTATAATTATAATTTTGTGTTTAAAAAGACGGTGTCGTTTTTTAACGTGGCGGAAGTCAAGTCCAACAATCCCCCCAACGGTTGTAAATGTTTCAACGGATTAGCTGCGCATGAGTGACGCGTGTCCCACCTTTTGAGGATAAGGTGTGCTTGGGCTGATTGGAAGCCCATTTTACCACATGGTTGTTTAACATTTTTCACTCTTGGGCCTCTTCTTCCCTTCATCCATAAACCCCTTCTCGATATTTCATACTTTAATATACACATACATTTCCCGTTATCGTGCTTTTGCACTTCATGATACTTCTTTGCTTGGCGAGCATTTTGCTTTATCGGATTCTTGTTTTGAGAGCACTTTTTTCCTTCTTGGTACTCACACGGTGGGTGTACACTTTGTTTTGTTTGTGCTCATTTAGAAGCAAACTTTGTTACGCTCATTATGCTCGCCTCGAGGCAATCACTTTGTTTTATCTCTTTATGGTGTTTGAGGGTGAGCACTTTTGATCTTATAGTACTCACCCTGGACCAAGCACGTTGGACCTTCCTAATGCCTGCCCTAGGGACAAGCACTTTGCTTTTCTATGCTGCCTGTTGAAGTGGCTAGTGTCATGCTCCTTAAATGTTGCTCGCCTAGGGGCAATCACTTCACTTTAACACGATGCTCCCCGAAGTCACAAGTTTCATGCTCCTTTACATTGTTGGTCGAGGGGTGAGCACTTTTGCTTTCGTGGTGCTTGCCTGTGGACGAGTAATTTTGCTATAATTGATGCTTGCTTAGGGGGTGAGCACTATTGCATTCAACAATGCTTGCCTGGTAGGCGAGTGCTTTTACTTTCCCAATTTTTCGTATAGGGGTGAGTAATTTTTTTCTCCCATGGTGGGAATAATTTGTTTTCCTAGTCCTCACCTAGGGGAGCAAAATTTGTTGTGTGCATTGTGCTAGTAAGGAGGCGAGCACTTTATCCCTCCCTAGTGCTCGCCTTTAGGGGAGTACTTTGCTTCTCCACTTGCTTGTCGAGGTCTCAAATGTCATGCTCCTTAATGTTTCTCACCTGGGGGTTGAGCACTTTGCTTTTCCACAAAACTCGCCGATGTCTCAAGCTTCAAGCGAGCAACATGTGGAGAACAAGGAAAGTGCTCATCATCTCAGCTAGCATTGTGGAAAAGAAAGTGTTAGCCCCCCGGAGAGCAAACAAGCAAAAGTGTTTACGATTGTACAACATTATCAATTTTTCCTTATATATAAAGTACGAGCACAAGGGAGATTTTGCATCAGTTGAGCAAGTAAAAGTGAAAATTTAGGCTTTAAAGTGACGAGCATAAGTGCAAGCAACCAATGTCACGCCCGTACTCAAGACTAACCACATATCTTCAATATTTTTCCAACCACAACAAGTATCATTCCAAATAATTGACAATTTATATAAAAAGTCTCCAAGTAGATCTCCATTAACTATCAACCCGAGGCCTAATAATCCAACTTTCACACTCAAGACATAGCAAGTCAAACCTCCATATTAAAAACTCATTTTCACAATATGGCAGTAACACATCCAACCAACCAGACCTCAAAGCCATGTTTTTATACCAAATTCACTCACTATTACTCTACCTGATCTCACTAATATTTCTTTCTTACTCGCCTACCTCTATCTCCAAGTCAAACAACCAGATTCCATCCAACCCCTTTAAAACATTACCACAAGAAACCATTACAATAACCAAACCCTCTAAACATCAACCAACTTAGCGTTGGAGTTGAGGATACAAAAAGAGATTGAGGGAGAGTGCGATAAGCACTCACTAGCAACAAATTGGAGGTTGGGTAGTGAGGTGGAGCAAGGGACTCCGTGTAGCGGAGGAGCTTGGTTGATGACACAACAAGAGAGAGTGAATAGAAGGGAGAATGTGCAAACTGAGAGAGTCCGAGAGAAAGAAGAGACATGTAGAGTTGGAGTACTTACTGTGTGCAGAAGATCGACAGAAATAGGAGCAGATGATGTGGAGTGCTACGAAAAACATAGAGGATGAGAAAGACCAAAAGAGAGACAGAAGATAGGAAGTGAGAGAGGAGATAAGGGAGCTGGGGGAAAGAGTCGGGTAGCTAGGAGGAAAAAGAGAAGGGAAAACAATCATTTTGACAAAATGATGCGTCTTGCACCATTTTTGTTTTTTTTTTTTTTNGAAAAAGGTCCAAGGGAAAAAAATACAAAAGGGGCGAAAAAATAAAAATAGCACAAGATCAAATAAGAATTTAGCTGCATTGGGAATAATGACAAATGACGAAACAAGTTTTTTAACTCTATGTAGAAATGATATCGAAAAAATGTTTTACTTGAAATTAATGAGGTAGAAGAAAAGACATTTTCTTGCATAGCCGGCAGAGGAAAAGCTCCCCTTCCTTGATAACCGGGAAAAGGTTTTGTAGAGATTGCCTTACTTGCTAATCCAAAGCGAGAACTTATTTTTCCCTATTGTAATTGTGATGTGGTTTTGTTAATTGCACTGGCCTGGCTCGATATTCTCGGGTAAGGGCTTGGAGTTTGATTCCTCATCAGAAATCGCGAGGTGGCCTGTCCTCAGTAATGGCGAGATGGCGTTGTAGAGATTGGCCTTTCTCGATGATCCCGTGTGAGGAGGGATTTTCTTCTACTTTGTAAATTTGAGCAGTGTGTTGACTGGACTATCCTTGCTCTGTAATACTTGGCATAATAGAGCAAAAAGAAAGTACACCCTTATTCGGAACTAGGCCATCTTCACAAGACTCCACTCATGTTCACCGAGCAAGAAGAAATGATGCCCTTGCTTGGGATAACATAACCCCTTGTTAGGGAACACTGAGCAACGCCATTATCTAGCTCGCCATTGCTGAGTAGGGAGAAACGATGCCCTTACTTGGAATCACAGAGTAAGACCAATCTCTATAAGAACTTGCTTGGGATGCTCGGGATCATCGATCAAGGTCAATGCTTGAAATCATCAAGTAAGAAGAAACAAAGCCATTACTTGGAATTACCGATCAATGATGATCTCACGATTGCCGAGTAGGAAAAAACTAAGCTCTTGGTGAGTTCATTTTCAATAATTTGGGAGCTCATAATATAATTACTTTACAACATCCATATAACAACAACCATAAAAGTGAAAATATAGGGAAAAATGTTAGAAAAAGTAAAAAGACAAAAGAGATAGAGATGTAGAATATTGTGAATAAAATAAAATTAGTGTTTTTTGGCTTAAAAAATATTGATGAAAAAAAAACCTTGGAGGAAAACCATACCTAAATCCATTACAAATGAGATAATCCTACCGATGTAAAATTGTATCCAATAAAATGACAAAACTCATCTTTTCAACTAATAGCCATTTGAGATGCTTTGTCTAGTCTAGTCCAGGTCCCATTTTCACACATCTTGTACACTCAAATTTGTAAACAAACAGGAAAGCCAAGAAAGTGGAGACACCAGCTTAGCATCAACGTATTAAATAATAAACTAATCTCGTGCCCAATGTTTGAAGAAACAAAATGCAACTTTGATCCTCTTGATTTTCACAAAGGGAAGGGTAATGATACGTTGTTTTCCTCTTGAGGATCCCATTCAGTTGAGATATACACTAATCCCAAGTAGGGAAGGGGCAAAATTTAATGGGTATTCCAAGTATTAGAGTGCTGGGATGTGATGCCCCCAGCCCTTGCTTGGGATTGGATAATGATTGAAGTGTCGGGACATATAACTCAAGACTACATATCCCCATATAACAGTTAAGATGCAATTCACCTAACGTATTTCTAGTAGCATGCAATAATCGTAGCGAAAATCCATATAAATCTAAATAAGATCATGAGCAATTTCAAAAGTCATAGTACCATTTAAACTAGAGATCCCAAAATAACATCATTGCTCAAAGCACCTCAAATACAAGAGGGTTCAAAACAAAATAAACCATATCCCTCTTTCAAGCATATTTTATAAATTCTTTCTTTTTTTCAAAAACCTACTAAGCTCTTTCCTACTTTGCCTTGTCCTTGTTGATAATCTTCTACAAATCTTCGAAAAGCTTGAGCACTTTGCCTATGAACTGGTTGGCTGCCTCTAGCCTATCTTCCAAAGATGGTAATGAAAACTACTACACTAAGATTTTGAAAAATTTCAGTAAGTTAACACATAACACACTAACAGATACTATCAGCATATAAAGGCAAACCATGAGAATGTATGCATGGATATGTATTGTCCCAAAAACTTGACTTATGCATTTATGTTACAGAAATCAGTGACAGAAAATCACGTTTGACCTTTTTCCCTTTCAAAAACATTATCTGTTTTTCATAACACATAATACTCATAGCCATATAGTCCTTGTAACATATAGGTGGACACCTCATGGCTCCCCTACGCACCGGGCTCCCTGCTTGTTACCATATCACTTCTTAGCCCACTTGACCGGTGGTGATTACGTCAAAGTTCTTATTATTATATGGTAGTTCACATTTCACCTTTACCGCATCCATCTTATGGCATCCACTAGTGTTAAGTGCTACCTCGCTCCACTATCGTTTAAAAAGAACCCATTCGAGGTCCGCTAATTATGCTTCATCGACCCAGGAGTTACTACTTTCAATTTATACACTCTAGAATGAACAAATGAGTTCTACTAGGACATTCCCTCTTCCTAGCATTTGGAGTCACGACAAAACATGTAACAAAATTTTCTTTTGAAAAGTATGCACAACCCAAAATGCATGTG